>ML780429.1:539742-582970 GCA_009831015.1 Picea engelmannii | reverse complement strand
GCTTTCTCTGTTTTTATCACCATGGGGGTTAGACATCAAACCTTTAAAACATCAAAGATATGGTTCAATATCGATCATCATGCTTGTTTTATTGAAATAAAGAAAACTAACCTATGCTCTAACCTAATTACCTATGACATTTATCCCAGATTAAACTGTTGGACTAAGAAATTACTCTATCCTAGGGTTACTTGACCAAGATTAGGCAGTTTGGTCAAATTTATTCACTAACTAACCTAATTCGCTTGGTTAATATTAAACAAATTAGCCAAGCTTATTCACTACTCCTATCAACGTCAATTTAAAGGACTTGGCCATGCTTAAACTGTATGAACCAAGTCATTGTTATTGCATGGGGATTTATCCAATTTCTTTTATGCCCTCTTTTATTCTTTTTCTTTCTTTTCTTTTTCTTTTTCTTTTTCTTTCTTTTCTTTTTCTTTTTCTTTTTCTTTCTTTTCTTTTTCTTTTTCTTTTTCTCATTTCTTTTTTCTCAAATTATTTGCAGAATGAAAAATCATTTGAAAACCAAAACAATAAAAGGATAAAAAATTTCAGTCACCAGTTGATCCTATAAATTATAGGGTTATAACACATGGCAGCAAGTCAAGCTGCATGTGAGGCTATCTGGATGAGAAAGATCTTGGTTGGTTTGTTTGGTTCTCATTTAGATCCGACAGTGATTCATTGTGATAATAAGAGTTGCATTAAACTCTCGATTAATCCCATGTTTCATGATAGATCTAAGAATATAGATATCCGATATCATCATCTCAAATATTGTGTGCAGCGGAAGATCATGTTGCTTCAATACATTCCTACGGAAGATCAAGATGTAGACATTCTGACGAAGGCGCTCACCAGGAAAAAAATCGAATATCATAGAGACAAGATTGGGGTGAAGGATAATCCCTTTCTTGTTGAGAGGGATTTTTGAAAAGTCAACAAGAAACATTTGTCTAACTTACTTTTCCCTTAAATAAATTGGACAATAAATATTAATCTATTATCTCATTTATAACTGAGTGATTTGGAGTTGTAACAGAATTATAAGTGTAGCTAAGTGAGTTAAGCTTAGCTGTACTAGTTGTAACTAAACTTGCACTAGTGAGATTTCAATGAATTAATTATTCATTAATTCACAATTAGTGAACTCACGTGCAACTGAAGATTCGCCACGGTTAACTACATGCATGTCATATCCAGTGGAGACCTAGTTGAGATAACTGGTGAAAGGGACAGTTTCGCTATCAGTTGTGATTTGAGTGAAGTGCACTCATGCAATCACACATGCATTGGATATGCTTATGAGCATGTTCAAACTAGGCAATTTGAATTCATTGTGAGAATTCTAATTGCAAGGATTGTGCAGAGGAGGCAGGCTGTCTGGACAGAGAAATTGGCACATGTATTTGCTGAGTTTTGTATGACAGTGTGAGACAATTGTATTGTACTGAGAGATTTTGGATTAGAGTTTTGTATGATATTGTTTCATGATCCATGATATACATAATATATGATAGTGGGGTTTTTAGCTTTACGCTTTCCTGGTAAAACTTATGTGTTATGTGTTCTTGATATTTCACTTTCTGATCATAGTTTAATTTTCCGCAAGAATAATAGTAGAAGTGATTATGTATTTAACAATGGCATATAATTGTTAGATCAGGAGAATCACAAGAAATACTTAATTTGTATTAAAATTTCTACACACCAAATGTAGTGGCCTCTGTAACCTCTGCAAACTTCGCTTTCGGCTCTGTATACTCTATTTCTCTCTACTTTTCTTAATTTCTCAATAACCTCCCCAATCCTGCGTACTAGCTTATATAGGAATTGTGTGAATCTTCTTAGAGACATTACCCAATTTTCATTTTAATTGAACTGGTGCTTCCCACATTCTTTCCATTGATTTCCATTTATGTTGTCAGTTGGCGCGATTAATGCGGTGACCAGTGGTAATTTTTTTCACTTAAGTTTGATAGTTTTCATCCGTTGGAGGTTATTTTCTGCATCTGTCTTTCTTGTTGTTTCCACTTTGTAGTGGTCACTGGCCTTTTCTCCACCATGATAGCATTTCTAAATGTGTGTTCCCATTCTCTTTTTGGTGCACTATGCCTTTGTTGCTGATGCAGGAGCATCATAAGAAGCCAGCCAAGCAACCATAAAGGTAGAAGACAGCTGGAAAAGCACAGCACACATTTTGCACATTTTGAAATGTTTTGAAGAATTAATGAGCACATATTAATGTAGTAGTTAAATGAAGCATACTTTCATGTTGTAAATACATCTTGAGAGATATGCTCTCATCTGTTGGATGTAATAGACATTAAGTCTATTTAATGAAAGTAGGTAGATATGAATTCATAGATTAGACAGTTTAGAGAGTAGGAGGGAAAACGGACATAGACACCCTCACCCTTGTATTATTGTACTATTAGAATAGAAGAACAAAGATTCTCATAAGCTGAGAGCTATAGCAGAGAGCTGTAGAGAAGAACCCATGTACAGGAGCACTTGAGTTAATATATGAAGATTTGACTCAATTTTCATGGTGTTGTGATGCTTACTGTTTACATTTGTTGAATGGTATGCTTATAATTGATTTATTTATCTGTTTATGTATTTGTTCAATGCTATGATGAATGTGTGATTTCATGTTAAGTATATGAAGTCTGAGAGAGGAGAAGAATGAGTTTCAATTGTTTCTCTTCCTGAGAGTTCCTGCAAGGAGTGTAGTGAGATGTCCGCAAGGTGTGCATTGACAAGAGTCTGAGTTTTATCTCAGAAAGATCAGGTGAGATACCGTTGTTCTCATACCAGCCGAAGTGCAAGTGAAGCACAAAGTCGTGCAAGGTTTTCACAGGCTATTTGAACCCTTATAAGTTATCAACTAAGGTGAAGGTGGAGGGACTTTTGTTGCAAAGAGTGCACAGAGTCGAGGACTCAAATAACCAGAGGTTATTTGAATGATTGTAGCAAGGAGTACGAGAATAATTCCTTTTGGAGAATTGAGTTTGCAAGTGAAATATCAGGAGGGATAACACCTTTGAACACTTCAAAGGAAGGAAAAAATCGAACCACTTCAAAGGGAGACAAAAGTTGAAAGCATCTCATAAAAGACAAGTCCAGGAGGGAGAAAACCGATTCGTTTCACAGAAGTCATTGAGGACTGAATCGGGTGGTCAGAATTCTCTGAAGAGAACTTGTGAAATCACATGGACCGTTGGATCCCACAGATCTGTGAGAAGGTTAAGCTTGAATTCCTTTCAACATTCAAAAATCTCAGGAGGAGTAACGACCGTTGGATGAGAAGCATTAGGAGTTGTTGATCTTGTTCTCCAAATCTGATATTTCGGGTTTCAGAGTTTGGAGTCATTACATTACAAACTCCTAGTATGTGAAATCACGCCAACCATCAGATAAGGGGAGGCTCAAAGCCATTGATTCCATTTGAAGTGAAACATCGACATTTTGGTATTTCGGGGTTTGGCATATTGGGAATCCTGATGACAAGGAACCAGGACCTTAGCGTTGAAAATCCTAAAGTCGCAAAACGTAATGTTCCTTTGGTGTGAAATATCGACATTTCAGTATTTCGGGGTTTGGGGAGTCAAGAGGCAGAGTTGCATGTCAACACAACTCCCGAAATCATGAAGAGAGAAAAGCCAAAAAGTAGGGTCCCAAGCATTTTTCGAAGGGTACATGCGATGGAAAACAAAGTGGTGGTCAAACTTCAGGGAAAATATCAAAAGACCATCGATCTTGCCAAAGGGGGGAAATTTCAGAAACCAAGAAATCATAGGGGAAGAGGAACGAGTGTGGATCGTTCACTCAAGTCCCGAAAAACTGAAATAAGTGGAAAAGGAGTTGTGTGTTCAATGCATTGAAGGAGTTAACCCTCATTGATGTTTCGGGTTTCAGAGGTTGAAGAGACAAGGGGCTTGACAACAAAATTTGCGAAATCGCAAAATCCAAAATCCAGAAAAAGAAAAAAAAAATAACCCGATCACATTTGTTGGTCGGTTGTGGAGTTACCGCCAGTGTTTGATCACATAGGCATAATTCAAAAGGACCTATGGAATACACCTATTTGTGTGTGTGAAGTATTCCCTATGGGGAAATCAAAGAGTTAATTAGACTCAGGGGAAGATTTAGGATGCTCCTGTGTGGATCTTGGCATGAGGGTCGGGGGTATGCAATAGTTGTGGTATCAGAGCATAGAACAAGTTATTTTATTTCTGTAGCAGAGAAAAGAGGAACATTTTACAACCATGCCACTGAGGAGAAGAGATATACCAATGCCTGATCTAGTAGTGGAGAGAGAAATGCGTGAATTGTGTGCCAGGCTTGATGCCATGGAGACAACACAGAGGTGCACAATTGACGTTGGGGATATCAACGAAGTTGAAAGTGAAAATGAAGCTGGACACAAAGGAGAAGAAGTTGCAGTCGAACATGTTGTAGATGAACACCTATTCGGGGTTGTTGTAAGGATAGGTGCCAGAGAAAAAATGGGCATTCCAGTGTATGAGGGAAACTTGGATGTTGAAGAACTTCTAGACTGGATTAGAGCTCTGGATAAATACTTCGACTATGAGGATGTCGAGGAAGACAAGAAGGTCAAAAATGTCATTACTAGAATTAAAGGGCATGCAGCACTATGGTGGGAGAAACTATAGGCTGACATATGCTACAAAGGAAAGCATAAAATCAAGAGCTAGGATAGAATGGTTACAAAGATGAAAGACAAATTTATACCCAAGGATTATCAAATCACTCTATTTCGGAGGATGCAAAATTTGAGATAGAAGTTGATGTTAGTGAAGGAATACATTGAAGTGTTCTACAGGATAAACATCAGAGTAGGTCATCGAGAAGGTGATGATGAGAAAGTTGCCAGGTGCATGAATGGTCTGCGATATGACATTCAAGATGAGATGAGCATGATGACCATTCAGAATGTGGAAGATGCTTATCATATGGCTCTGAAATATGAAGAGAAGCTGAGCCGAAAGAAAGGTCAAAGAGGCCAAGGCATAAGTCAAAGCAGAGGAAAAACAATTGCCCAAGATAGAACTCAGAAATCTAAATAAGAGGGAAAGAAACCTCAAACTCAACATGAGAGAGGAGGAAGCTCACAGAGAGGGCAGTAAGCTGATAGAAATACTTTTCCTCGAGCTAGAGGAAGAGGAAGAGGCAAAGGTGGTGAAGTAAAATGCTTTGTCTATGGAAATATCAGACATAAATCCTATGAGTGTCCAGATAAGAAGAAAGATGGTGGTGAAACTCATATTACCAAAGCTCAAGGATGGAATGTTGAGGCAGAATATGCTAAGGGTGGAAGATACTTAATGATGAGGAAAGTTCTCTTGAAGCTGGAGAAGGAGGCAGAGAACCCGACCCAAAAAAATAGTCTATTTAGGACTGCTTGCAAAACTAAATATAGGGTATGCAAGGTCATAGTGGACAACGGTAGCACAGACAATCGCGTATCTATAGAGATGGTAGAAAAGTTGGAGCTAGAGACTATTTTACATCCAAGCCCATACAGAGTTTTGTGGCTACAAAAAGGACATCAGGTAAACGTCACTAAACAGTGTTTAGTTGAATTTAAAATAGGAGTTTATAAGGATGAGACATTATTTGATGTCATTCCCATGGATGTTTGTCATCTATTTCTGGGTAGACCATGGAAATATGATAGAAACATAGTTCATGATGGGAGAAAGAACACGTACACCCTAGAGAAAGATGGTAGGATGCACATGTTGCTGCCAATTAAGAACCAAGAAGTGAAAACAAAGGTGAGCAACATTGTACTTCTCATGAATGGGAAGGAACTTCTTAATGAGGTTAAGAAGAAGGAAGACACACAATTTATTGTGGTCAGGAAGCCTAAAATTTTTTTGACCAATACAATAATAGATGATTTACCAGAAGAAATCCAAGAATTGTTGGGAGAGTTTGCTGATATAGTAGTGGATGAACTACCTTGTTCATTGCCACCTATCAGGAGTATAATCCATCATATCGACCTTATACCTAGAGCCAGTTTTCCAATCAAAGTACTGTATAGATTGACGCCATGGGAAAATGAAGAAGTTAAGAGACAGGTCCAGGACTTAATGGAAAAAGGATTGATTAGAGAAAGCTTGAGTCCATGCGTTGTTCCAACAATACTCAGCCCAAAGAAAGATGGAGGATGGAGAATGTGTACAGACTCAAGGGAAATCAATAAGATTACCATCAGATATGGATTTCCATTGCCAAGGATGGACGACTTGATGGATTGCTTGAGTGGAGAAAGATTATTTTCAAAGATTGATTTGAAAAGCGGGTATCATCCAATTCGAATGAGAGAAGGTGATGAATGGAAGACAACATTCAAGACAAATGAGGGACTGTATGAATGGATTTTCATGCCATTTGACTTAACGAATGCGCCCAATACTTTCATGAGATTGATAAACGAAGTCCTGAAGGATTTGATAGGGAAATTCATCATTGTATATCTTGATGATATATTAATTTTCAGCAAGATAGAAGCAGAACACTTAAAGCATTTAGCTGCATAAATGAGAAGATTGCAGCAAGAGAAATTGCTAATAAGTACGAAGAAATCGTCATTTATGAGGACATAACTCATTTATTTGGGTTTTTTTATCTCTGCAAATGAGTTGAAGATGGATCTGGAGAAGGTAAATGCAATTAAGAATTGGCCATCGTCGAAAAATGTGTTTGAAGTTCGTAGCTTCCATGGTTTGGAAAGTTTCTACAGGAAATTCATTCGAAATTTCAGTGGAATTAGTGCACCAATGATGGATACGGTGAAGAAAAGACATAAGTCTTTTCACTGGACAAAAGAAGCAAAGAAGAGCTTCAATCTACTAAAGAAGAGGATCACTGAGAAACCAATTATGGTTTTGCTAGATTTTAGCAAGACATTCCAGGTTAGGTGTGACGCGAGTGGATTTGAAATTGGAGCAGTCTTGAGCCAAGACAACAGGTCGATCGCATATTTCAGTGAGAAACTAGATGAAGAAAAGATTAAGTACTCAACATATGACAAAGAATTCTATGCAGTCATACAAGCTTTAAAGAAATGGAGACATTATTTGGTTCCTAAAGAGTTTGTTTTGTACAGTGATAATCATTCTTTACAATTTGTGACTCAACAGGAGAAGTTGAACCAAAAACATGCTAAATGGGTTGAATTCATGCAGAATTTTACTTTTGTGATTAAGCATATTTATGGAACTGCTAACAAATTTGTTGATGCTTTGAGCAGGAAATGTTTGCTTATGCAGGAATTCAGAGTCAAGACTTTAGGTTTTGGTAACCTCAAAGAAATGTACAGGGATGATCCAGATTTCAAGGGGGCATATGAGGCATCTGAGAATCCATTTCTCAGGGATAGAAGCCAATGGGATAAGTACATGATCCAAGATGGATTATTATTCTGGGGAAATCACTTATGTATTCCAAAATGCTCCATGAGGGAGAACCTGCTGAAGGAAAAATACAGTGGAGGATTGGCCAGACACTTCGATCATGATAAGACATTCTCAAAGTTGAATGGCTTATATTTTTGGCCAAGGATGAGGATAGATGTTAGTAAATTTGTGGACATATGCAGGATTTGTGAGCACACAAAAGGGAAAAGGCAGAAAACAGGGTTATATCAAATATTACCCATACCAGAAAGGTTGTGGGACGTAGTGAGCATGGATTTCATATTGGAACTTCCAAGAAAACAGAGAGGCTATGATTCAATCTTTTTGGTAGTCGACAAATTTTCAAATATGGCACATTTCATACCATGCTAGAAAACCAGCGACGTAACTCATATTGCGAACCTGTTTTTCAAGGAAGTCATCAGACTTCACGGCTTGCCAAAGAGTATCATTTCTGATCGGGATACAAAGTTCGTTGGACATTTCTGGAGGACCTTATGGAAGAATTTAGGGACAAATTTGTCTTTTATCTCAGCATATCATCCTGAGACGGATGGGCAGACATAGGTCGTGAACATAAGCATGGGAGATTTTTTGAGGAGCTTAGTGACTGAACACCACAGTCAGTGGGATCACATTCTTCCACAGGAAGAATTTTCTTATAATGATTTTCTTAACAAAAGCACAGGGCAAAGTCCATTCCAAATTGTATATGGAATGCAACCAAGGGGATTTTCTAAATTGAAAGATTCGAAACAAGCTGAATTCAGGAGTGCTAGTGCAGAAGACTTTGCAGAAGGAATGAAGGAGCTTCACAACCGAGTCAAGGAGAGATTACAGAGTTCAAGTCAAGAATACAAGTGGAGAGTAGATCAATACATGCGAGAACTTCAATTTGAAGTTGGTGATCTGATTCTTGCGTACCTAAGGAAGGAGAGGTTCCCAAGGGGAACGTATAACAAACTAAAGATGAAAAAGATTGGACCGTGCAAGGTCATAGGGAAATTTGGGGAAAACGCATATGAGATTGAATTACCTGATGGGATCAAAATCTCACCGATATTCAATGTTGTAGATTTGTACCCTTACAGAGATGAAGCAGCAGGAGCAGAAGATGAGCAGAAAGAAATTCAATGGACAGAACAAATGCCTGTAGCTGAAAAGCCACAGATGGAAAGAATAATTGACCAGAGGATTAGCAAAAAGACCAGGAGAAAAGAGTATTTTGAATACTTGGTCAAATGGAAGGGACATCCAGTTGAAGATGCTAGTTGGGAGGATGAAGAAAAAATTTGTAAGCCTGGACAGAGCATGCAAGAGATCATGAATAGGAGTTCATGAAAATTTTCAAGCGAGGGAGTATGATGCAGGAGCATCGTAAGAAACCAGCCAAGCAACCATAAAGGCAGAAGACAGCTGGAAAAGCACAGCACACATTTTTCACATTTTGAAATGTTTTGAAGAATTAATGAGCACATATTAATGTAGTAATTAAAGGAAGTGTACTTGCATGTTCTAAATAGATCTTCAACTATTTTCTCTCATCTGTTGGATGTAAGAGACATTAAGTCTGTTTAATGAAAGTAGGTAGATTTGAATTCATAGAATAGATAGTTTAGAGAGTAGGAGGGAAAACAAATATAGATACCCTCACCCTTGTATTATTGTACTATTAGAACATAAGAAGAGAGATTCTCATAAGATGAGAGTTGTAGCAGAGAGCTGTAGAGAATAACCCATGTGCAGGAGCACTTGAGTTAATATAAGAAGCTTTGACTCAATTTTCATGGTGTTGTGATGCTTACTATTTACATTTGCTGAATGGTATGCTTACAGTTGATTTATTTCTCTGTATATGTATTTGTTCAATGCTATGTTGAATGTGTGATTTCATGTTAAGTATACGAATTCTGAGAGAGTAGAAGAATGAGTTTCAATTGCTTCTCTTCTTGAGACTTCCTGCAAGGAGTGCAGTGAGACGTCCGCAAGGTGTGCATTGAAAAGAGTCTGAGTTTTATCTCAGAAAGCTCAGGAGAGATACTATTGTTCTCATACCAACAAAAGTGCAGTTGAAGCACAGAGTCGTGCAAGGTGTGCACATGCTAGTTGAACCCTTAGAAGTTATCAACTAAGGTGAAGGTGGAGGAACTGTTATTGAGAAGAGTGCACAAAGTCGAGGACTCAAATAACCAGAGGTTATTTGAATGATTGTCGCAAGGAGTGCGAGCAGAATTCCTTTTGGGACTTTAGTTTACAAGTGAAAGCTCAGGAGGGATAACACCTTTGAACACATCAAAGGAAGGCAAAAATCGAACCACTTAAAAGGGAGATGAAAGTCGAAATAATCTCACAAAAGACAAGTCTAGGAGGGAGAACACCAATTCGTTTCACAGAAGTCATTGAGGAGTGAATCGGGCGGTCAGAATTCTCTGAAGAGAAATTGTGAATTCACGTGGACCGTTGGATCCTGTAGATCTGTGAGAAGATTAGGGTTGAATGCCTTTCAACATTCAGAAATCTCAGGAGGAGTAATGACCATTGGATGAGAAGCATTAGGATTCGTTGATCTTGCGCTCAAAATCTGATATTTCATGTTTTGGATTTTGGAGTGGCAAGTAATTTTGCAGTCATTGTAATGCAAACTCCCGGTATGCGAAATCGTACCAGCCATCGAATCAGGGGAGGCTTGAAGCTGTTAATTCCCTTTGAAGTGAAACATCGACATTTCAGTATTTTAGGGTTCGGCATACCAGGAATCCTAATGACAAGGAACCGGGACCTTAGCATTGAAAATCCTGAAGTCGCGAAACGCGACATGCCTTTGGTGTGAAACATCATCATTTTGGTATTTCAGGGTTTGAGGAGTCAAGAGGCAGAGTTGCACGTCAGCGCAACTGCTGAAATCATGAAGAGAGAAAATATGAAAAGCAGGGTCCCAAGCATTTGTCGAAGGGTACGTGCGACTAAAAAAACAAAGGGGTGGTCAAACTTGGGGGAAAATCCCGAAAGACCATCGATCTTGCCAAAGGGGGGGAATTTCGAAAACTAGGAAATCATAGGGGAAGAGGAACAAGTGTGGATCGTTCACTCAAGTCCTGAAAATCCAAAATAAGTGGAAAAATGAGTTGTGTGTTCAGCACATTGAAGGAGTCAAACCTCGTTGAAGTTTCAGGTTTTGGAGGTTGAAGAGACAAGGGGATCGACAATAGGATTCACGAAATCACGAAATCTAAAATCCTGAAAAAAGAAAAAAAAAAAACCAATCACATTTGTTGGTCAGTTGTGGAGTTACCGTCAGTGTTTGATCACATAGGCATAACTCAAAAGGACCTATGGAATACACCTGTTTGTGTGTGTGAAGCATTCCCTGTAGGGAAATCAAATAGTTAATCATACTCAGGGGAATATTTAGGAAGATCTTGTATGGATCTTGGCCCAAGGGTCGGGGGTCTGCAATAGTTGGATACGCCAACTATTGCATACCCCTGACCCTTGGGCCAAGATCCACACAGGATCGTCCTAAATCTTCCCCTGATTCTGATTAACTCTTTGATTTCCCCACAGGGAATACTTCACACACACTAACAGGTGTATTCCACAGGTCCTTTTGAGTTATGTCTACATGATCAAACACCAACAGTAACTCCACAACCGACCAACAAATGTGATCAAGTTTTTTTTTTTCGGGATTTCGGATTTCACGATTTCGCGAATCCTGTATTTGAGCCCCTTGTCTCTTCAACCTTCGAAACCTGAAACGTCAACAAGGGTTGACTCCTTCAATGCGTCGAACACACGACTCCTTTTTCCACTTATTTCAGCTTTTCAAGACTTAAGTGAACGATCCACACTCGTTCCTCTTTCCCTTTGATTTCCTGGTTTCTGAAATTCCCCCCCTTTGGCAAGATCGATGGTCTTTCAGGATTTTCGATGAAGTTTGACCACCCCTTTGTTTTCCGTCGCACGTACCCTTCGACAAATTCTTGGGACCCTACATTTCATCTTTTCTCTCTTCGCGATTTTGGGAGTTGCGCTGACATGCAACTCTGCCTCTTGACTCCCCGATCCCCAAAATATTGAAATGAAAATGTTTCACACCAAAGGCACGTCGTTTCACAACTTTGGGATTTTCAATGCTAAGGTCTGGGTTCCTTGTCATCAAGATTCCCGGTATGTCGAACCCTGAAATACCGAAATGTCGATGTTTCACATCAAAGGGAATCAACGGCTCCGAGCCTCCCCTGATCCGATGGCTGGCGTGATTTCGCGTACCGAGAGTTTGCAATGAAATTACTCCAAAATCACTTGCCTCTCCACACTCTGAAACCTAAAATATCAGATTTTGAGTGCAATATCAACGACTCCTGACGCTTCTCATCTAACGGTCATTACTCCTCCTAATATTTCCGAATTCTAAAAGGCATTCAGCCTTAACCTTCTCACAGATCTGCAGGATCCAATGGTCCACATGATTTCGCAAGTTCTCTTCGGAGAATTATAACCGCCCGATTCACTCCTCAATGACTTCTGTGAAATGAATCGGTGTTCTCCCTCCTAGACTCGTCTTTTGTGAGATTCTTTTGACTTTTGTCTCCCTTTGAAGTGGTTCGATTTCTGCCTTCCTTTGAAGTGTTCAAAGGTGTTATCCCTCCTGAGATTTCTGCACTCCTTGCGACAATCGTTCAAATAACCTCTGGTTATTTGAGTCCTTGACTCTGTGGACTCTTTGCAACAACAGTCCCTCCACCTTCACCTTAGTTGATAACTTCTAAGGGTTCAACTAGCCTGCGCACACCTTGCACGGCTCTGTGCTTCACCTGCACTTATGCTGGTATGAGAACAACGGTATCTCTCTCGACCTTTCTGAGATAAAACTCAGAATCTTGTCAATGCACACCTTGCGGACGTCTCACTGCACTCCTTGTAGGAACTCTCAGGAAGATAAATAATTGAAACTCATTCTTCTCCTCTCTCATAGTTCATATATTTAACATGAAATCACACATACAACATAGCATTGAACAAATGCATAAACAGAGAAATAAATCAACTCTAAGCATACCATTCAGCAAATGTAAACAGTAAGCATCACAACACCATGAAAATTGAGTCAAAGCTTCATATATTAACTCAAGTGCTACTGTACATGGGTTATTCTCTACATCTCTCTACTACAGCTCTCATCTTATGAGAATCTCTCTTCTTTTGTTCTAATAGTACAATAATACAAGGGTGAGGGTGTCTATATCCGTTTTCCCTCCTACTCTCTAAATTGTCTAATCTATGAATTTAAATCTACCTACTTTCATTAAATAGACTTAATGTCTATTACATCCAACAGATGAGAGAAAATCACTCAAAATCTATTTACAACATGCAAGTACGCTTCCTTTAACTACTACATTAATATCTGCTCATTAATTCTTCAAAACATTTCAAAATGTGCAAATTGTGTGTTGTGCTTTTCCAGTTGTCTTCCACCTTTATGGTTGCTTGGCTGGCTTCTTACGATGCTCCTTCATCATACTCCCTCGCTTGAAAATTTTCATGAACTCCTATTCATGATCTCTTGAACAGTCTGTCCATGCTTACGAATTTCTGCTTCATCCTCCCAACTAGCATCTTCAACTGGATGTCCCTTCCATTTGACCAAGTATTCAAAATACTCTTTTCTCCCAGTCTTTTTGCTAATCCTCTTATCAATTATGCTTTCCATCTGCGGATTTTCAGCTATAGGCATTTGTTCTGTCCATTGAATTTCTTTCTTCTCATCTTCTACTCCTACTACTTCAGCTCTATAAGGGTACAAATCTGTAACATTGAATATCGGTGAGATTCTGATCCCATCAGGTAATTCAATCTCATATGGATTTGCCCCAAATTTCCTTATGACCTTGCACGATCCAATCTTTTTCATCTTTAGTTTGTTATATGTTCCCCTTGGGAACCTCTCCTTCCTTAGCTGTGCAAGAATCAGATAACCAACTTCAAATTGAATTTCTCACCTGTGTTGATCTGCTATCCGCTTGTATTCTTGACTTGAACTCTGCAATCACTCCTTGACTCAGCTGTGAAGCTCCTTGATTCCTTCTACAAAGTCTTTTGCACTAGCACTCTTGAATTCAGCTTCTTCTGAATCTTTCAATTCAAAAACTCCCCTTAGCTACATTCCATATACAATATGGAATCGACTCTACCCTGTGCTTCTGTTAAGTGAATCATTATAAGCAAATTCCGCCTATGGCAGAATGTGATCCCATTGACTGTGGTGTTCAATCACTAAGCTCCTTAACAAATCTCCCAAGCTTCTGTTCATGAACTCTATCTACCCATCCGTTTGAGGATGATATGCTGAGCTAAAAGACAAACTTGTCCCTAATTTCTTCCATAAGGTCCTCTAGAAATGTCCAACGAACTTTGTATCCCGATCAAAAATGATACTCTTTGGAAAGACGTGAATTCTGACAACTTCCTTGAACAAAAGGTTCACAATATGAGTTGCGTCGTTGGTTTTCTGGCATGGTATGAAATATGCCATCTTTGAAAATCTTTCAACTATGACAAATATTGAATCATAGACTCTTTGTTTTCTTGGAAGTCCCAATATGAAATCCATGCTCACTGCGTCCCACGACCTTTTTGGTATGGGTAATGGTTGATATAACCCTTTGTTTTGCCTTTTCCCTTTTGTGTGCTGACAAATCCTGCATCTATCCACAAATTTGTTAACATATGTCCTCATCCCTGGCCAAAAAAATGATTCATTCAAATTTGAGAACGTCTTATCATGACCGAAGTGTCTGGCCAATCCTTTGCTATGTTTTTCCTTCAGTAGGTTCTCCCTCATGGAGCATTTTGGAATACATAGTTGATTGCCCCAGAATAATAATCCATCCTGGATCATGTATTCATCCCATTAGCTTCTATCCCTGAGAACTAGATTCTCAGATGCCTCATATGCCTCCTTGAAATCTGGATCATCCCTGTACATTTCTTTGAGGTTACCAAAACCTAAAGTCTTGACTCTGAATTCCCGCATACGCAAACATTTCCTACTCAAAGCATCAACAAATTTGTTAGCAGTTCCAGAAATATGCTTAATCAGAAAAGTAAAATTATGCATGAATTCAACCCATTTAGCATGTTTTTGGTTCAACTTCTCATGTTGAGTCACGAATTGTAAAGCATGATTATCACTGTACAAAATAAACTCTTTAGGAACCAAATAATGTCTCCATTTCTTTAGCTCTTGTATGAATGCATAGAATTCTTTGTCATATGTTGATTACTTAATGTTTGCTTCATTCAGTTTCTCACTAAAATATGCGATCAACCTGTCATCTTGGCTCAAGACCGCTCCAATTGCAAATCCACTCGCGTCACACCTAACCTAGAATGTCTTGCTGAAATCCGGAAAAACCAGAGTTGGTTGCTCAGTGATCCTCTCCTTCAACAGATTGAAGCTCTTCTCTACTTCTTCTATCCAGTGAAAAGACTTATGTCTTTTCTTCACTGTATCCATCTTCGATGTGCTAATTCCACTGAAATTTCAAATGAATTTCCTGTAGAAACTTACCAAACCATGGAAGTTTCGAACTTCAAACACATTTTTCGGCGATGGCCAATTCTTAATTGCATTTACCTTTTCCGGATCCATATTCAACTCATTTGCAGAGATAAAAAAACCCAAATAAATGAGTTATGTCCTCATAAATGATGATTTCTTCATATTTATCAACAATTTCTCTTGCTGTAATATTCTCATTACTACAGCTAAATGCTTTAAGTGTTCTGCTTCTGTCTTGCTGAAAATTAATATATCATCAAGATATACAATGATGAATTTCCCTATGAAATCCTTCAGGACTTCATTCATCAATCTCATAAAAGTCTTGGGCACATTTGTTAAGCCAAATGGCATGACAAGCCATTCATACAGTCCCTCATTCGTCTTGAATGATGTCTTTCATTCAACACCTTCTCTCATTCAAATTTTATGATACATGCTTTTCAAATCAATCTTTGAAAAAAATCTTGCTCCACTCAAGCAATTCATCAAGTCGTCCATCCTTGGAAATGGAAATATGTATCTGATGGTAATCTTGTTGATCACCCTTGATTCTGTACACATTCTCCAGCCTCCATATTTCTTTGGTCTGAGCACTGTTGGAACAATGCATGGACTCAAGCTTTCTCTAATCAATCCTTTGTCCATTATGTCCTTGACCTATCTCTTAACTTCTTCATTTTCCCACAGCGTCAATTTGTACGTGGATTTGTTTAGCAAACTGTCTCTAGGTATAAGGTTGATATGATGGCTTATACTCCTGATAGGTGGAAATGAGCAAGGTAGTTCGTCCACTACTATATCATCAAACTCTCCCAGCAATTCCTGGATTTCTTCTGGTAAATCATCTATTCTTGTACTAGTCAAAACAATTTTAGGCTTCCTGACCACAATAAATTATGTGTCTTCATTTTTCTTAACCTCATTAAGAAGTTCCTTCCCACTCATGAGAAGTACAATGTTTCTCACCTTTGTTTTCACTTCTTTGTTCTTAATTGGCAGCAACATGTGCGTCCTACCATCTTTCTCTAGGGTGTACATGTTCTTTCTCCCATCTTGAACTACATTTCTGTCATATTTCCATGGTCTACCCAACAATAGATGACAAACATCCATGGGAATGACATCACATAATATCTCATCCTTATATCCTCCTATTTTAAATTCAACTAAACATTGTTTAGTGACGTTTACCTGATGTCCTTTTTGTAGCCACGAAACTCTGTATGGGCTTGGATGTACAATAGTCTCCAGCTCCAACTTTTCTACCATCTCTGTAGATACGTGATTTTTTGTGCTACCGTTGTCCGCTAGGACCTTGCATACCTTGTCTTTAGTTTTGCAACCAGTCCTAAACATATTGTTTCTTTGGGACGGGTTCTTTGCCTCCTTCTCCGACTTCAAGAGAACTTTCCTCATCATTAAGAATCTTTCTCCCTCAGCGTCTTCTACCTCAACATTCCATCCTTGAGCTTCGGTAATGTGAGTTTCACCACCATCTTTCTTCTTATCTGGACACTCATAGGATTTATGTCCGATCTTTCCACAGACAAAGCATTTTACTTCACCACCTCTTCCTCTTCCTCTTCCTCTAGCTCGAGGAAAAGTATTTCTATCAACATATTGCCCTCTATGTGAGCTTCCTCCTCTTTCATGCTGAGTTTGAGGTTTCTTTCCCTCTTCCTTATATTTATGTCTTGGGCAATTGTTTTGCCTCATCTTCCAAATTCTGAATGGTCATCATGCTCATATCATCTTGAATGTCATATCGCAGACCATTCATGTACCTGGAAACTTTCTCATCGTCGCCTTCTCGTTGACCTACTCAAATGTTTATCTTGTAGAACTCTTCAGTGTATTCCTTCACTGACATCAGCTTCTGTCTCAAATTCTGCATCCTCCAAAACAGAGTGATTTGATAATCCTTGGGTATAAATTTGGCTTTCATCTTTGCAAGCCTTCTATCCCAGCTCTTGATTTTCTGCTTTCCTTTACAGCGTCTATTAGCCTACAGTTCATCCCACCATAGTCTTCCATGCCCTTTAAGTCTATTAATGGCATGTTTGACCTTCTTTTCTTCCTTGACATCCTCATAGTCGAAGTATTTATCCAGAGCTCTAATCCACTCTAGAAGTTATTCAACATCCAAGTTTCCCTCATACACTAGAATGTCCATTTTTTCTCTGGCACCTATCCTTGCAATAGCCCTGAATAGGCATTCATATACAACATCTTCAACTACAACTTCTTCTCCTTCGTGTCTAGCTTCATTTTCACTTTCAGCTTCGCTGATATCCCCAGTGTCAACTGTGCACCTCTGTGTTGTCTCCATGGCATCAAGCCTGGAACCTAATTCATGCATTTCTCTCTCCACTGTTGGATTAGGCATTGGTCTGTCTCTTCTCCTCAGTGGCATGGTTGTAAAATTTTCCTCTTTTCTCTGCTACAAAAAGAAAATAACTTGTTCTATGTTCTGATACCACAACTGTTGTAGACCCCTAACCCTCGGGCCAAGATCCACACAGGATCGTCCTCAATCTTCCCCTAAGTCTGATTAATTCTTTGATTTCCTCACAGGGAATACTTCACACACACAAATAGGTGTATTCCATAGGTCCTTTTGAGTTATGCCTACGTGATCAAACACCAACGGTAACTCCACAACCAACCAACAAATGTGATCAGGGTTTTTTTTTTCTTTTTCGGGATTTTGGATTTCGGGATTTCGCAAATCCTGTTATCGATCCCCTTGTCTCTTCAACCTCTAAAACCCAAAATGTCAATGAGGGTTGACTCCTTCAATGCGTTGAAAACACAACTCCTTTTTCCACTTATTTCGACTTTTCAGGACTTGATTGAATGATCCACACTCGTTCCTCTTCCTCTATGATTTCTCGATTTCCAAAATTTCCCCCCATTGGCAAGATCGATGGTCTTTCAGGATTTTCCTCGAATTTTTGTCACCCCTTTGTTTTTCGTCGCACATACCCTTCGAAAAATGCTTGGGACCCTACTTTTCATCTTTTCTCTCTTTGTGATTTCGGGAGTTGCACTAACATGCAACTCTACTTCTTGACTCCCTGAACCTCGAAATACCGAAATGCCAATGTTTCACACCAAAGGCATGTCGTGTTTCACAACTTTGGGATTTTCAATGCTAAGGTCCTGGTTCCTTGTCATCAGGATTCTCGGTATGCCGAACCCTGAAATACCAAAATGTCAATGTTTTACTTCAAAGGGAATCAACGGCTCTGAGCCTCCCCTAATCTGACTGCTGGTGCAATTTCGTGTACCGGGAGCTTGTAATGCAATGAATCCAATATCACTTGCCACTCCAAACTCAGAAACCCAAAATATCAGATTTTGAGCGCAAGATCAACGACTCCTGATGCTTCTCATCCAACGATCGTTAGTCCTCTTGAGCTTTCTGAATGCTGAAAGCCATTCAAGCTTAACCTTCTCACATACCTGCAGGATCCAACAGTCCACGTGATTTTGAAAGTTCTCTTTGGAGAATTCTGACCACCCGATTCACTCCTTAATGACTTATGTGAAACGAATCAATGTTCTCCCTCCTAGACTTGTCTTTTGTGAGATGATTTCGAATTTTGTCTCACTTTGAAGTGGTTCTATTTCTACCTTCCTTTGAAGTGTTCAAAGGTGTTATCCCTCCTGAGCTTTAACTTGCAAACTCAAGTCTCCAAAAGGAATTCTGCTCAAACTCCTTGCAACAATCGTTCAAATAACCTTTGGTTATTTGAGTCCTCAACTCTGTGCACTCTTTGCAACAACAATCCCTCCACCTTCACCTTAGTTGATAACTTGTAAGGGTTCAACTAGCCTGCACACACCTTGCGCAACTCTATGCTTCACCTTCACTTCTACTGGTATGAGAACAACGATGTCTGTCCTAAGCTTTTTGAGATAAAAATCAGACTCTTGTCAATGCACACCTTGCGAACATCTCACTGCACTCCTTGCAGGAAGTCTCAGGAAGAGAAACAATTGAAACTCATTCTTCTCCTCTCTCAGACTTCATATACTTAACATGAAATAACACATTTAGCATAGCATTGAACAAATACATAAATAGATAAATAAATCAACTGTAAGCATACTATTTAGCAAATGTAAATAGTAAGCATAACAACACCATGAAAATTGAGTCAAAGATTCATATATTAACTCAAGTTCTCCTATACATGGGTTCTTCTCTACAACTATCTACTATAGCTCTCAGCTTATGAGAATCTCTCTTCTTCTATTCTAATAGTACAATAATACAAGGGTGAGGGTGTCTATATCCATTTTCCCTCCTACTCCCTAAACTGTCTAATCTATGAATTCAAATATACCTACTTTCATTAAACATAATTAATGTCTATTACATCTGACAGATGAGAGAAAATCACTCAAGATCTGTTTACAACATGCAAGTACACTTCCTTTAACTACTACATTAATATCTTCTCATTAATTCTTCAAAACATTTCAAAATGTGCAAAATGTGTGTTGCGCTTTTCTAGTTGTCTTTCGCCTTTATGGTTGCTTGGATGGTTGCTTACGATGCTCCTGCATCATTTGCTATCTTTTTATGTCTGACACGGTATCTTTTGTATATATATATATATAAGTTCTAGGAAGTCGAACGTCCTTATATAACTTCAGTCGACTCCCATTGATCATCCCTCTGAGTTATGTTCCTCCTAATTCCTTCAACTATACAACTCCCCTATCTGTGACAGTCTTTACTTCATATGGTCCTAACCAATGCATTATGATTTTTCCTGGGTGCTGAAGGGATTTACTGTCATACACCAAGACTAATTCTCCTTCCTTGAAATCCGTTCTCTTGATATGTCTATCATGCCAAGGTTTTTCCCTTTCTTTCTGTACTTATTGATGAAACCCTACTAGAATCATATCTTCCTCCATGATAATCATTTGATTTATCCTTTCCTGTACTACACCTCATTTTGACATGTTTGTAATTGTTTCTACGCGTAGACTAGGTACCAAAGCTTCTAATGGAATGACATATTCTTGTCCATACAACAATCTGAATGGTGTTTTTCCTGTCATTTTTTTTCATGTGGTCTTGTATGCCCACAATACTGTTGGTATCTTCAAGTCCTAATCATCCCTATTTATGTTGCATATTTTTGTCAATGCATTTTCAAGGATTTTGTTAAAGGCTTCCACTGTTTCATTTTATTGAGGATGATATGGTGTACTCTTTTAATGATAAAATTCAAATTCCTCAGTCATAGCCTTAACAGTGTTATTGATGAGGTGAATGCCTTGGTTACTCATCAAAATCCTTGGGAAACCAAATCTAGTGATTACTTTCTCAAACAAGAAGTGTGTTATTGTCTCTGCACTACAATATTTTATTGGTCCTGCTTCTACCCATCTTGTTAGGTATCTTGTTGCAGTGACAATGTTTCTGTCTCCTGACCTTTTTGTTGGTGGGTTAATTAGTCCCAAAAAATATATTTCCCATTTGCTGAATACCTGCAAATTTACTTATGGTTGCAGAGGAATCTTGTCCCTTCTATTTGGTTTACTAACACTCTGACATACATCACATTTCTGGCAGTAGTCCTTTGAGTATTTGTGAATGGTTGACCACCATGGTCTTGTGTGTAATACCTTCTGCACCATATTTTTTCCTGCATAATGTCATCCTGTTATTTCCTCATGGGATTATGCTAAGATACTTGTTCTTTCATGTTCTAGCACACATCTTCTCAAGATGCTATCTACACCCATTTTGTATAAGTGTCTTTCAATCAACTGGTATTTTGTAGCCTTGACTACCAAAATTTTCTTTTGTGCAGTGTTGTATTCCTATGATGCAGTCCCTATACTCAAGTACTGGATGATGTCTTCGAAGTATTCATCTACTATATGGACTAAAAATAACCACGCGTCAAGAAAATGTTTCCTCTAGATTCATGGGTTCCTCCCCATTAGTGATCCTCGACAGGTGACCAGGTCCTACATTCAACTTCCCTGCTTTGAATATCATTTCAAAATCAAATTCTTGGAACAACAATAACCATCTACAAATTCTCCCCCCCCAACTATGGATTTTTGATGAGGTATTTGAGCACTAAATGATTTGTGAACATATTAAATTTTTTTCCCAATAAATAATCTCTTAACTTCTAAAGTGCATAGACCATCGCTAAGCATTCTCTTTCAGTGGTATTATAATTTTTCTCTGATTCTGAAAATTTTCTTCTAGAAAATTGTATTGGATGGTCCAATTCTCATGCTCCTAGCTATTCTATAATAGCTCCAAGTGTTAGGGTTGATGCATCTACATATACGTGGAACGTATTTTCCCAATCCAAGAATACTAGTATTGGTGTGGTTACCATCTTCTATTTTAGGGTGTCCAATATGTGCTGACAGTCCTCATTCCACTGAAACTTTGTGTTTTTCCTTAGAAATTTCTCCATTGGTGTAGTGATCTGCACATACCCCTTTATAAATTTATTGTAGTATCCTGTGTCTCCCAATGTCTCTCTCAATTGGAGGACTATTTTTTGTGGTGGTAGATTAACAATTACTGCAATCTTGTAAGGGTCTACTAGCAAGCATTTCTTGCATACTATATGACCCAATAGTATTCCAAAAGGTGATTTGAAGATGCACTTCTTGATATTTAACGATATCTGACACTGTCTACATATTTCTAACATTAGCCACAACGCCTCTACATGGTATTTCAACAGACTATAGACTCTCCAATCATCCAGATATACCTCTAGAAACCCGTGGATAAATTCTTTAAATGAAGCTATGAATACTCTGGAAAATATTGTTGGTTCATTCTTCAGTCCAAACGACATGACTGTATACTATTAGTATCCCCATTCCATGGAAAATTTGGTCTTTTATATGTCTTGTGGTGCTATCTTGATCTGATGGTATCCCAAGAATCCATCGGTGAATGAATAAGCTTCATGTTATCCTACATTCTCCAAGACTTCATCTGTGAATGGGGTAGGGAACGAGTCATGTAGGGATGCATCCTTCAACTTACTCAAGTCAAAACATATTCTTATTCCCTCTTATTTCTTCTCTTGAACTACCATCGGGGTTACCTACTCAGACTCTTCTATAGGTTCTATGATTTCAGCTTCTAAAATTCTATCAATTTCAGCTTTGAATTTTTTCTTATATATGGGATTTAGTTTGTATGGTTGTTGTTTGATCGGTCTTTCCTCAACTCTGAGTAGTATCTTCATTTCTCCTAGCTCTCCTACTATTCCTTTCATTTTGGTGAAAGTTGTTGGGAACAGGTCAGTGTACTCATGCAGTAACTTTGTTATACTTTCCATTGTTTTCTCATCCTAGTAGTCTCCAATGCTAAAATTTTTGGGATTCTCAACTATCCCAATATTGAATTTATTCTCCTTGATTGGCACAACAATTACTTTTGATTCCACCAATGGAACTTCCACTTATCTTTCACCTTAAACTTCCTCAATCTGGATATCATGTGATTCATCTTCATCTGGTGCTTCTTCCTACACATGGTAGCATGACATTAATTCTTTCACTGTGTGTATGTTTTGTCG
The DNA here is from genome assembly GCA_009831015.1 of Picea engelmannii. NCBI lineage: Eukaryota > Viridiplantae > Streptophyta > Pinopsida > Pinales > Pinaceae > Picea > Picea engelmannii. The sequence goes on along the minus strand of ML780429.1, from coordinate 560,354 downwards.
TTGTTCTTCTGTCATAAGTTCAACTTCTAGTTCCTTAATGAATATCACCCCTCTGATTCACTTAAGTGTTGCATCTATGTTGGGGTTCTCATGCTCAAATGATAAAGTGACTGTAAAGTTCTATTGTAATACTATCCAGCTCATAGTTCCTCTGCATAGTTCTTGGTTTGTATACCAGTTTTTTGGGATACCTTCTAATGTGTAAAAAAAATGATGAGGCCATTCCTCCAGTGGTGTCATCCTCCATAGAATTCTACACTTCTCCAAGTTATTGGTTGGTGCTCCCTGTCCATCATATTTCTCTAGTTGGTTGCTTCCTTGTTTTGTTCTAAACCTGATGCGCAGTAACCTCTTACATTGGTACCAGTTATTGACTATTTCTTTGTGCGCACCCCACCATCTTGCAGGTGCTTCTTTGAGTGTTATATCTTGAGATAAGATTCTCTAAATTTATAATACTTCATTTTTGTACCATGTTAAGACTGCTTCTAGGTCATTCACCCCATGGAATCTAGGAGGTTCAATTATCTCCGTACCTACCCATCTTATTGCGCGGTCTATTCTTGCGCAACTTCTTGTGGAGACCTCGTGTAAACTTTGTTGCCAATTTTCTAAGCTTGTATCTGAGTCTGACACACACGAGGTGATGATTTGTAACCGAGTACCCCGTCTGTAGTTGGGTTTATGTAATATTCATCTCACATAATTGTTCTGTACAACTGGTTAATTTCCTCCAGATCCAAGAAAGTAGGCTCTACAAACCTTCCCCTTCTGATGGGTCTAATGGCACAATGACTCTGTATTCTCCTGACTCGAAGGTCATATTCCATGTCTTTAAGTTTTTTATGGCCTGGTTATCAAATGCCCAATCCAAGCCAAGCAATTTTGTATAAGGTGTTGTGCCATCCACTATCTTGATTACTTCAAAGTCATCTTTAGTCCTCACTCCATCAAGGTCTATTGTTACTCCTTTTAGTCTTCCAATTGGTAGAAATCTATGTTGATTTGCTAGTTTTAGCTGAAAAAGTGAATATCCTAATGTGGGTTCTCCCATACATTTCCATGTCTTATTGGGTAATACATTGAATCCAGATCCTAAATACAGTATGATATATCCCATGTTAAAATATCCAATATTGGCGTTTAGCCTGAATTCCCTACTTGTTCTTCTCCTTGTATGTAGGTGATTGATTGTTTTATGTTCTAGGTTTCCTTCTTCTTCTATGATACATATTTATAGAATATTTTTTAATGTTCTAACATATTATGAATCATTTAGTAGTTCTACACATGATTGAAAAAATCCTTTAATCGTACTTACTTGTCACATGAGTTGTGCTCCTTTGGTGTGATCCAATGATGGAGGAATCTCATACTTTAGTACTTCCTTAATATGTTGTGCGGTTGATTTTGACGCAATGTATATATTCAGGAATTCTTGTCTGGATTGATTGAATATCTCCTTCTCATTCTATGCATCAAACTGCTTCCTTGGTTCGAAATTCCTCTTCACCCATTAGTGTTGTGCTGGCTCTTGTCGTACTGCGTTGTTTCTTTTTTTAGCTCCTCCCCATGTAACTATGTTGATTTTTCTTCCTTCATCCCTTTATTTTGCTGAAATCTATTGAACATTCTGATTATTTTGATTTCTCTTCTCTTGGATATTCCCTAATAGTGTCTGCCATTCTTCCATGTCATGATCTGATGCACGACAATACATACAGGTAAATGGTGGAAGTGGAAATTTGCATACATACAATTATGATATACCATTGGTCCTCTACCTCTTCCAAAGAATCCTATTGCTCTTCCTATGCCTTTGTATCCAACTCGATCCCCTCGCGACGTGTTATAATGAGGTGCCTAGTTATACTACACGATATTATACTGTGGATGTGTGGTATTGTACTGCGGTTGCACAGTGTTAAAATTTTGTTGCACAATGTTGTACGAGGTTGATACTTGGTTAAAATGAGGTGTGGCATGATCAGTCATCATTTCTTCCTGCATCCTTTATGCATCTGATGTTCTTTCCCTCATCAATTCCATGGTTCTGCAATCTTTTTCATCGTGGCCTACTGACTTGCAAAAGATGTAATACAAGCTCTTTGATACTGTCTAGTACTTCTACATCATTGGGTAGTGGTATGGATCATGACCCTATTTCTTACAGATATCTCACCATAGTCCTCCTATTGGTAATGGATTCGAAAGTCCTGTTGCCATCTACTGCGCAAATGTTGGAAATTCATTCTTATGGTGTCCTTCTGTCCTACATGTGGTACATCAAACGACTTCTCTTTTGTCCTTGTTCTTGTTCTGGTTTAGCTATAATGTTAAGTTCTTCATATCCTCCTTTAGCTCCTCGATGGATAGATCTGTCTTCTGATATTGGTTCTCTTCTAGTTGCAGGGTTGCCTAGAGATCCTCTGTCTACATCTGAAACTTCTGTTGTCGCAACAGATATTTCAATTATGGTAACAATGAACTGATGAACATATGCCTATGCTACATATTCTTCATGATGTATTTTAAATTTCCCTTTATTCATTTGAATCTCTATTCAATATCCCATACATATTCTCCTAGTTTCATTCAGATCTCTATCATCTCGTTCATGTATTGATTTTATGAACTCAGCTTTTGTAACTCATTTATCAACAACTTCTTGATATCTCCAATCATTCTGGTTGTCCATGGCGGACTGTTTGCAGCTAAACTCATATACCAATCCAATGCACGATCTCTTAATGTGATCGTTAACTATGAAAGTTTAGTGTCCTCGTCCGTGATATACTTTTCTTCCCAAATATTTTCACAGATAAGCAAGTTCTTATCCAGGTCCTTCGATGCCTCTCCTTTGAATTTTGGTAACCCGATGGTTGGATCATGTCTTTCCATCTTGAATGTTGAACTACTACCTCCATACAGTGTAGATACTTGATGATTGATTCCTGAACTGACTCCCCTAGTTGTTGTTCCTTGTGTAGATGTACTTCCTGCTATCTTCCTTCTCCCAAAATTCGATTGTCTAAACGGTGGTGTTCTTCTTGGTGTATTAGTCGCACATGGGTTTATGGGTTCCACACTAACACTGATATGGATAGGAGTGTGTTGACGGGTGAAATTGTCCGTCCGTCAATTGAGAGAGTGGAACCGGTCCGGGGTTGTCTAAATAACCCAAGCCATTTGGAATGAACCACCCTGACGGGTTTAACGGCTCCGTTGGCCGCTCTAAAGTCCTAAAAAAAACCAAAGAGAAAACTAACCTAAACTAACTAATCTATCTAAAACAAATAAAACTAACTAAACTAACTAAAACTAACAAAACAAACTAAAACTAAATACAGGAAACTAAACTAACTAACAATAAACTAATACACTAATCTAATTAAAACAAACTACTAAATAAACTAAAACTAAATACAAACTACTCTAACTATTCTACTAATTACTATTACACTAACTCTACTAATTAACCGTCTAACTACTAGTTATACTACAACTTATTCACAAATATACAATATACACAACTGGCATATTTAAATAAAACCTGTAAAACTCATTTGATTTCTGTCCTAAGACAGCGAGAAATATTTTTTGATTTTTATATTTTATGAATAAGAAATAAAACTTACTGAAATTAAATAATCTAATATATTAAACATATATATATCTAACTAACAATACTACCAAATATGATAACAGATAAATGACAGATTGATCTGGAAGCGCTCCTAATTTGTCCTGTGTATGATGACTTCGAAGCTGGTCGGAGGAAGGAAACTCGCACCGGTTAGTCCATAAGCTTCTCGTAAATGATAGGCTGTGCTACTCTTTAAATTGTTAACAGGACAAACAAGACATAAAAAATCATAACAATTATATGATTTATAAATCTCTACAATAAGGGAAACCTGTTATGCAAAAACTTATATTTAATAATTCAACTTATGAAGAAGAGAAATCTGTCGTTCACAAATTGAATTAAGCAATTGCTATGTTCTTTAAATACTTAGAAGAAACCAGATATGGATAACAATGATTAAATTATATCATTTGCACATGATTAAGATAGCTAAAGTAGTCATTAACTAGATACAAATTGATATACATAACATGAAACAAAATGTTGATATGATGAGAAGCTAAAGATGTAACAAAACACCAAATTCTGCCTCAGTCTGTATTAAAACTCCATATCCTTTTTCTCCCACGAATGAGGATGAACATTATTACAAAAATCATAAGTATATATAAGTCTCTCCATAGGGTAAAACCTCCCTGTGGATAATATAAAACTGTTTTACATAATCTGGGAGATATCCCAAAAATAAACTAAACTAGGAAACTAAAATGCAAGTGAAATATTTGAAATATCCCCTAATTGTTCATCAAATCCACTGCAAGTTCGAATTTATCTGCAATAGACCAAAAATATCAAGTTAGATAGGTATTTCATCAACAAAACAATAAGAATTTGATTCTACAAACTTAGCTACAGAATCATCTGATTCTGTAGCTAGTCTAAAATAGCATACAGGATCAGAATATAAATCAAATCAAATCTTTTTTTAAAAGAATCAAATCCAATTTTCTCTCAATAATCATTAAAAACGAATCACTAATGATTCATATGATTTTATCATTCAATATAAAACATAATCAAAAGTGATTCAATCGAAACAGGGGTGAGAATACTCTGTTTCATTTTACCATAAAATCGGGTCAAACAGTAACAAGATTGTTTCATATCAAATGAAATTAATAGTGAGTCATATCATGTGCGATATGATCTAATCCAGTACAATCATAATCCATTCGTTATGGCTATAATAATGTAGCATAAGATTCATGTTGTTTTAATTAAATACAAAGATGGAAAGACTGTTACGATCATGGGAAAATAAAACATTCATAACAACATCAACCAAAATTCACCATAGATTTCGATTGCTGAGCGTTACACAGTCAAAAGGCAGGATCAAATCGAGATCACAACCATCATTATATCGACAGAAGTGATAATCGTAAACTGGGCAACAATCGAAACAAAACGTGACTAAGTTAAATATAGAAACAAGTCGTGATCCTGGGTATAGTCACTTTCATTCCTCAAATCAAATTTAAATAGTATATTCATTGCAATATGACTCGAACTGATAACATGGTGGCGTAAACCAACGCGAGTCAACCGACTGGGTATAACTGTTATGATTCGTATCTATTCACGATTTGGGTGCATATTAAACAGAATCACATTAAACATAATCCAACTATGTTCGAGCTTGGTCGAAAGTCATATGTACATAAAACCGTAACAATTAACCATATCACAATTGTCATCAAACATAGCATATACATTATAATGAAATCAAAATGAAATGTGATTGTGTCCAGAATCGAATATGAGAAACAACTTGTGTTTATGACAGCAGAGCATCCAATTTAAGCCAAATCAAACCAATCCATTCCATACCACGATCAATCAAATCGAATGAAATCCAATCAAAGCTAAACTGGGAAAACGAAATTCGATTTATCAAAACAAAACTATATACATAATGCATATAATGTGACAGAGAAAATCCATGTTGTAGATAGAACTATTGAAAGAATTCGAATTCATTATATAAACAAATGATAGAACATACCAGTGAGGCTGCTATCATGCCAACTTTGAATTCACGAGTGCTGTAGCTGATTCAACATTTTTAAACAAAATAGAGCCTATCGTTCTTTGTCTCTTATCAGTGGTCTGTAGCTCAGCCTTTTGACAGGTAAGCTGTGTAACCTGGTCCTCCAAATATTTAATCTTTGACTGTATCATCGGCACATCGAGATAACATCTCTCTAGACATAAGCCGCATTGATCACAGGGTGGCACTGTAGGCTTCGACAGAGAAGGAGAGGGTTTAGATGAATGACCGGGGGTTTCACAAGGCAACTTAATGCCTGGGTAGTTAGGGTCATTTTGCAAGCAAGGTGGTAGGTTCGACACAAAGTCATACGAGGGTTTGGCACACAGACCTTCTGAATAGGGATATTCACTAGCCAGGAAACACTCCACTTCCGAGTCAGAGTCTTCACTTAATATGATAGGGTCAGGATTGATAGGAGGTTTTGGCTTGTTCCTCGCCATCCAAGAAATTACATGGGCATTCTTTTTTCCTTTGGCATTTGCAGTGGGTTTGGCTTTGGGTTTCTTGCCCATAGGCTTAACAGTTTCGACATCCTTGGTCACAGAGTGGGGTAGGTCGATAGGTGAGTCGAGTAAGGGTTTAGGTAGCAGAACACTGTAGGGTACCGGGGGTATAGCTTTGTTCTCAGTCACCACAGGCTTGTCAACCTGTGGAGGATTTGAATCCTCAAAATCATTGCGAGCAAGGAAATCGTTCCAACAGTCTCCGTGTAACCCCAAATGATAAACAACAATCATTTTAACCAGCCCATAGTGAAAGAGGCTGTTATCAGCCTGGTTCCTTTTATATTTCTTAAACATTTTAAACAGGCTTCTATGTAAGTAATAAGGCATATTAAGCTCAAAACCCAAGAAAACCATAAGAAAACGAAGGTGGTGTAAGAAAACAAACCCATACCGACCTTCGCAGGTGATAAACTATTTGATAATCATCAACAACTCATGCCAACGTTGTTTCAGCATGGTCACGGGCAAACCCTTATCACAGGAGCTAATCTTACACGACTGGAAAAGCAGAGTCCAAGGGACTTCTTCCACTTTTCAATTCTTGGACCATCATTGTCTAGTGGCAAGTAAACCTGTAGCTAAACTGAGATATTGCTCGTCAATTTGCAATTGAACATCCCCGACCTTGGCCCGACAGCCATCAAAGGTCATGGCGAATTGCCGAGAAACGCAGAGGTTAAAACCATCAAATTTCCGTATAAACGGGAGCCATCCAACTTCCTCAAGGTCACTGCGAGCACTGTCGAACATCAATAGAGCCTGGCTGCCATTCGGTTCAGCCCTCACGACTGGAGCCATGGTGCGAGCACATGGTAAGGGTTTGGGTCGAAAACACCAGCACACAGGAGCAGGGTCATTCGGTCTAACCACTATGAATGATCAAAGGGGAAGCATTAATGTCGCATGCGAGGGTGGTGGGATTATTCACCGCCATGCATAATAGTAATGGAAAAGTACAACCGCCAATTAATCCTCTGTTCAATCAATCATAACACAAAACCTTATCATTCGTATAACCAAAGAATCAAACGATCAGTAATATGCCCACGCGCCATTAACCATAGATTTTCAAACCATTGTCATTCAACGTGGAATCAAACCCAAAAGTTAAATATGTGTCATCGTATAAGTGTGTAATCAAAGTTTTTAAAACATGGTAACAATCGATTTCATAAAATTGACAAGCCAAGAGCTATATAAATTTTAACATAAGAATCACATTACAAAAATAAACCATGAACCCTATGTAATTCAATGACTAGGCAAGTCTCAAAAATATAAATCCACATGCTTACCAGTTTAATAAAATCAAGTTGCGCAATCAAAGTAAGAACGTCCAAATAGGCATAGTTCGAAAATGCTTTCAGCCACATGATAAACCAAAGGTAAGTACCACTCAAAATACCAATACAAAGACAGTTCAAATAACGATGGAGGGGTTTTCACACTTACAGTCGTGAAAACTAAATGGAGACCAATTTACAAGTGTCGCAAGAAATGAAAATATCGTTTGTTTGCAAAATGCGACGTCAATTTGAAGTTCAGAAGACATAGGTGTAGGAAGCTTATAGGGCAATAGAAAAAATTGTATTGGCTGCCAACAATGGCAACACACTGGTAGAAAAGTTATCTCTGTCAAAAGAAATAAATTCAGATTAGGACAGCAAGGAAAATTTCAACTCAAAAACAACGACCAGAAAATCGTACAAACATCATCATTTACCATCTTTTCCAGCAATGTTTTAAAAGATGAAAACTAATAGCAGTCTTAAGATCAGTAAGTCACGATATTAATGATAAAATATTCAATACTGTTGGCATGGCCACTGCTTCCAGCAGGCGTCCATAGCCTCGACAGGGTTTCCATTTAACCCACTCTAACATCTGTATCCTATCAAGAAGTTCTAGATCAGAATAAAGGACATTAAAGAGGTTTCTTATATATATATATATATATATATATATATATATATATATATATATATATATATATTTACATATTTTCATGTACTCGACATTTCTTCGCTGCCAGCAGGCCTGTTCAGTACCCCAGCGAAGTTGTCTTGGCGCCATGCATGCATTTACCCGCTACCAGCGGACCTGTTCAGTATCCCGGCGGGTTTACAAACACTTCCCACAACTCTTATTAATATTTTTATTTTGTTTTCTTTTGTAGATATATGATCGGGGTGACGCTGATAATCTTGATATTTTAACATATTTTTTCAGACCTCATCAGAATTTTTAACATTGTCCTTTATTCAGCTCCAGAGATGTTTTATTTATAAAAACAACTTCTACGATAGGGAGACATCTTTTGAGTCATTCCTTTACGGAAAAGGGACAGCGTAAAAAGATAATAGATGATCATGACAAAATTTTCTCAGAGATTGAAATCAGTAAACTTCTTTCAAACAACAAAAATTTTCAACATAAATATCAGTTTCAGAAATATATCATTGATGTTTGTACAAACTTTCAGAAGTTATTTCAGCGAAGAAATTTTTCTATGGTCTTTGTCTGAATGGCTCAGTGCACAGGTATGCATATTTTTCAAAAAACAAAAAAAACTGATCAATTCAAATCAAAATCAACATAGAAAGCAAACGAAAGGTGCAAACAAAAGAAATATTTACATAATATACAAGGGTAGTTATCAAGCAAAGTATCTTTTCAGGGCTTGGCCATTCACCGGATAGGTGTCAAGCTGCCCTTCAAGATTCTGTAATCGAAAGGAACTAGGACCTAACTTTTCAGCAATAAAAAATGGCCCAAGCCATAAATTTTGAAACTTGGTGTACTCACCCTTCCCTTCGTGTGGTTTGTCCCACTTCAAAACGAGATCGCCTACTTCAAAATTCCTATCAGAAGCAGAATTAGAATCGAACCAGCTTTTAATCAGTTGTTGATGTTGATCTAACTTATGCTTAGCTTGTGTTCTTACTTCTTCCAACTTCATCAAAGCGTTAATACGGCTTTCTAAAGGAGGACAATCTTCTTCTTGGACTTTTTGTGACAATTGAAGTGAAGGAAGAAGAATGTGAGGTGGAAGAATGGCTTCTCTGCCATAAATGAGGAAAAAAGGGGAGTTACCTATAGCGGCTTTGGGTGTTACCCTATCAGCCCATAGTGCATTCAGCAATGCATTGTGCCAGTTCTTGTGATTTTCAACCACGGTTCTCTTGATAATTTTGATCAAGTTCTTGTTTGTTGATTCTGCTAAGCCATTGCCCTGGGGGTAGTAACTAGCAGAATACTTTAGCTTTATTCCTTTCTCCAAAGCGAACTCACTCATCTCTAGAGAAGAAAAGTATGAAGCGTTATCAAATACTAGACAATCAGGGATACCGAAACGAGTGATGATATTCGAGTTTAGAAAAGTAATCACCTGACTTGTGTTAACAGTTCTTAGCGCGGCGGCTTCAGACCATCGAGTAAAGTAGTCAGTGGTTGTCACAATATACTTGTGTTGTTGTGAGGATGGAGGGTTAATAGGACCTATGATATCAAGGCCCCATTTCTGGAAAGGAGAATCGACTGAAACGGGTTGCAAGGGGAAGGCTGGTTTTTGCAACCGCCCTGATGCTTTCTGAAAGATAATACATTTACGACACAAGGCATGGGCATCCCTAAAAAGCGTGGGCCAGTAGTAACCGGCTCTTAAAACCTTATGAGCAGTGGTATCACCACCGAAGTGACCACCAGCTTCTCCTGCATGCAACTCAAGCAAGACTTTTTCTGCTAAGTCTTTTTCGAGACAACGCATCAGTACGCCGTCAAAATTTTGACGAAACAATATACCATTAACTAGATGAAAGGAGGCGGACTTTAGTCTCAACGCTCTTCTCTTGGAGGGGTCAAGGTGACGGGGTGATGATCCATGTTCAAGACAGTATCTAATATCGTCGTACCAAGGACTTACGAGGTTTTGCGTGCAACAAATCAAACTTTGATCGCGTTGTTCTAGGTTTGACGTATCATTATCCTCTTGCTGTCCTATTTCTGAATCAACAACCAGCTTACACAATCCTTGGCCTCTCACAATCTGTGTTGGGGTGATCTCTAAGTCATACTCCTGTAAGGAGGTGACCCAGTTGGCTCTTTTCTCTCCTAACTCCTTTTGCACTAACAAGTTCCTTACGGCAGGGTAGGGGACAATGAATTTCGTCCTTGACTTCAAAAGATAGGACCGAAAATGCTTAACTGCTTTGAAAACAACGTAGGCTTGCCGGTCGACCGCTGGGTACTTAAGTTCATCACCTTTGAAAGAAGAGCTCATAAAGGCGATGGGTACTTCGTTGTTCTCAGAATTCTTCTGAGTTAGGACTGCGGCATAGGAACGATCAGAGGCAAAAGTATAGAGTGTAAAGTTTTGAGAGAAATCAGGGCTCATGAGAGACGGGGCGTCTATTATGGACTTCTTTATGTCATTAAAAGCTTGGTTTTTTGTGGGTCCCCAGTGATATTGGGTGTCTTTCTTAATCAGGTTCTGGAGAGGCCTGACCATTTCGGAGAAACTGGGGACAAATCTTCTCACGAAATTAATCTGGCCTAGGAAAGACTGCATGGATTTTTTGGAGGTAGGTGGGGGAAGTTTAGTGATGACTTGAGTCCTCTCGGGGTCAATAATCATTCCATCATTGGACACAATGAATCCTAGGAGTTTACCCTGTTCTACTGCAAAGATGGACTTCTTGGGGTTCAAGGAGATGTCTTATTTACGACATCGTAGCAGAACGGCTCGTAAGTGAGCTAGATGATCGTCTTTGTTTTTAGAATACACGGTCACATCATCTAAGTAAACTACTATGGAGTGATTGATTAAGCCTCTAAAAGAAATGTCCATTTCTCTCTGAAAGGTAGCACCAACATTAATCAATCCAAAAGGCATTTTGCAATAAGCATAAGTGCCCCACGGGGTACGGAAGGTAGTTTTCAGTTGGTCTGGCGGAGACATCAAGACTTGGTTGTATCCAGAGAAACCATCTAATAGAGATAGCCTCTCGGAACCAGATACTTGTTGAAGAATCTGTTCCATGGGTGGGACAGGATAATTATCTTTGTCAGACGCTTTGTTGAGGTTTCGGAAATCGACACAAAGTCGAATTTCCTCGTTTTTCTTCCGAACTGGGATGAGGTTGGATACCCATTGAATGTGTCTAACAGGAAAAATTATTTTAGCACTTAGGAGTTTATTCAATTCTTTTTGAACGGTCGGTTCTAGTTTAGGATGCATTTTCCTCAGTTTCTGTTGGAAGGGTAAGGTTTGGGGTTTCATCGGGATGACATGCTGTATAATATTAGGATCGAACGTTTTAAGATCGTCGTAGGTCCATGCAAAGACATCCTTAAATTCTTTAAATAATTTAACAAAAGCAGCTTTTTCTTGCTTAGAAAATCCCAAGCCTAGATTGATACACGGAGGATTTTCACTAGTCCCTAAATTGACTTTTTCATAAGATAATAAGGAACTATTGGTTTTGCAATTGACCATCTTTTTAAATTTATCTTCAAAATCATAAAACTTTTCTAATCTAACAATAGATTTGGGTATGAAATTTACCATGTCCGATAGAGCTTCAGGAGATTTCGGATTAGGTATTATCGTAAAGTCGTGCAAATTGTCGTCGTGCATTTTTTCATCTATCACTGCGCCTTGAAAGGTTTCTTCCATGTGAAGAAAGTTAATGATCTGCTAATCATCGTCAAATACTCTCCAGTTTGTGATATTGTCAGGAACGGATGGTCAAAACAATAGCTCCACGGAGAATGCGTTTGGGGATAAGGCTTCTGTAGGAAGAAGTTTAGAGGCAACATTAGCTAGTAGATCTGCTTCAGCATTATTTAGTCTAGGAATGGAATTTATATTAAAAGCAGAAAATTTGTTCATTAAACTCCATACCTCAGACTGGTAACTTTTGAGATGCGGGGAAAGACAGTGTATAGAGTCTCTTACCTGTCTGACCACTATTTCAGAGTCGTCAAATAAAATCAGATTTTGAATGTTCATGTCCAAGGCTTTTTTGAGACCTTGCAGTAAAGCCTCATATTCTGCGATATTATTCGTACACTCAAATTCTAGTCTACAAGCCAATAATTTCTTGTTACCTTCCAGATCGATAATGATGCAGCCTGCACCAGCTCCTTCTTTAGGCTTGGAACCATCAAAATATAGAGACCAAATTTGATTTCCATCAGGCTCATGGATCTGTTGCATAGAAGTTGTTGGTTGCACGTATGCTATGATCTCGGATTGTTGTTGTGGATTGTTGATTGGTGAAACTTCAACCATGAAATTTCTGAAGAAGGTGTCCATCCCTTGGACTTCAGGTGAATCAGAAGTGGGTGTGTATGGTTCATTAGGGTCGTTCAAATCTGTGACTATGAACTTAAGGTAATGCTCACGATTCACTCTGATCTTGTTGGGCTTACCATTTTCTGGAAGCCATAAGTGAGACCAGTTCGTGGCGAAGTAACCATGTAGCTACTTCGACCAGTCCCTGCTCAAAAAAAATCCATACACTTCTGGAATATCCACCACAATTATATCAATAACCTGATGAACCTTTGGGTTAGACGATAATCTAATCAATACATTTTTTAGTTTGCCTATAACTTTAACATTTGTTCGATCAAGTTGTATGATTTTCAAAGAAGATGGTTCCACTTCAGCATTAATATTTTGGCAGACAGACCAAGGCATCACATTTGATGATGCTCCTGAGTCAACCATACAATTATGCACATTTATGTTGAAGATTTCGAAAGTTAAAAGAAAATGAGGTACATTCTTGTGAGTACTTAGAGTAGTAGCTTGTGGTTTCTTACTCGTAGTTTCTAATGCTACTTTATATACATTATTTGCATTATTTACATTATTTACAAGAGTTACAGGAAGGCTTCCTTTGTCTTGAGGATCAGGATTGTTTTTAGTGGAAGTCTTCTACGACACTTTTCTTTGCACAACCTTGTTACCATTCTAGTTACCATTCTTTCCATTTTCTGAGATATTTTGCAACATCTTCTGTAACAAAAATGGAAACTTCAACAACTCATAAATAGAAATGTTAGCCCTTAACTTTTTAAGATCTTCAACAACATCATAATCTAATTTAGGGTCGGCATTACTCTGTTTAATTTCTGCTGATTTAGATGGCTTTGGAGGTGGAGTTGTAGTGTTCTCGGCAGGAGGTTTGTTTATTGTCTTACTCCTAGTGTTGTAAGGGTGAACAGTCTCGAAGTTAGCTTGAAAGATGCTATCTGAGAAGTGTCCAAATATGTTTGGAGAAGACTCTTCTTCTTGAGTTGTTTCCTGCTCGACTTCCTCTTGAGGGATTTCAGGAGGCATCAAGTTATCTTGGGCTTCTAGAATAGTCTGAAGAGCACATTGCAAACTTTCTAGGTTCAAGCCTTCGGGGTTTGAATTAGGCTGATTGGTGGGAAAAGGCTTTCAGAAAGGATGTTTGTAGGGTCCTTTACTCGAGGAAGCTTCTTCAGTTGACCTTTTTAAATCTATAACTTGATTAGACAATTTTTGTACAACTTTAGTTAAATTTTCCAAATCATAGTTTTCAGGTTGTGTTTTGCTTTGTGTAGGTCTGGGGAGAATTTCAATCTTCTTTTTGGAAGAAGAAACAGTCTCAGTTTCATTGGTAGAAGAGTCCTTAAGGCTAAGTATATCTTTTTCAATCTGAGTAGCCTCTTCGAAGGCTTCTAACAATGTGGCCTTTTTAGAACGTTTGACCCAAATAGCTATACTTTGATGTAGAGCTTTAGTGTAGTAAGCTATTACAAGACTCTCAGCGGGCATAGAATCTGCAGGGATTCGATTTTTAAGCGTTAAGAATCTTTGATTAAAATCTTTAACTTTTTCTTTTGGGTTCATTTTTAAGCTTGAAAGATCCATGACTAAGAATTTCGGAGGTTTACCATCTCCGAATTTTTCCAAAAAGCATGACTCGAACTTTTCCCAAGACACTATGGTATGGGGCTGTTGGGAAAAATAACAAGTAGATGCATTACCCTCAAAAGTATAAGGGAACAACCTACAGACAACATCTTCATGTTCAACATTACGGAGTCTGATGGCTAACATAAATTTTTTGATATGATCTTCAGCTATCTGTTTTGAATCGGGATCAAACTTGGGAAGCCACTTCTCCGGGTGCTTAGGTAAAGGGTGTTGGGCTCCAGGAACAGCTACAACATCCTGATCCAACCATGGTATAGCAGGGTTGTTTTGATTTGCCATCGGGGTAGTAGGTGTAGAAGGCTGAGAAGGTGAATTGCCTTTGTCTGAAGAGGAATCTCCTCCAGAAGAGGAAGGAGATGAGGGAGGTGGTGAAGGAGGTATCCCAGATCCTCCTGCAGTAGGATTTGTGCTTGGATCTGTAGGATTCATAGTGAGGCTTATGTCACCTAACTGTTCACTGATATCAGAGAAGTCTAAAGGTTGACCCCACGGACAGTTTGGTTGCCTCAAACTGGCTAAGGCACTATGTGTTTTAATAAGAGATCGGCGGACAATCTCTTCCAAGTCACCACCTGTAGGATTAGGGGTTGTTGGCTCAACTGTGATCTGTGGATCTTCGGTTGAAGTAGTTGTTGTTTGAGGGGGAATATTATCTTGTGAATGGCCTCTAGTCACTATAGGTGATCGATTAGGGGGGGGAGGAGTCTTGCGACCACCTCGTGCCATTAATTAAGTTCAGGCCCTCCTTCTAGCGCCATTTGTTGATGGGCGAAATTGTCCGTCCGTCAATTGAGAGAGTGGAATCAGTCCAGGGTTGTCTAAATAACCCAAGCCATTTGGAATGAACCACCCTGACGGGTTTAACGGCTCCGTTGGCCGCTCTAAAGTCCTAAGAAAAACCAAAGAGAAAACTAACCTAAACTAACTAATCTATCTAAAACAAATAAAACTAACTAAACTAACTGAAACTAACAAAACAAACTAAAACTAAATACAAGAAACTAAACTAATTAACGATAAACTAAACTAACTAACAATAAACTAATACACTAATCTAATTAAAACAAACTACTAAATAAACTAAAACTAAATACAAACTACTCTAACTATTGTACTAATTACTATTACACTAACTCTACTAATTAACCGTCTAACTACTAGTTATACTACAACTTATTCACAAATATACAATATACACAACTGGCAGATTTAAATAAAACCTGTAAAACTCATTTGATTTCTGTCCTAAGACAGCGAGAAATATTGTTTGATTTTTATATTTTATGAATAAGAAATTAAACTTACTGAAATTAAACAATCTAATATATTAAACATATATATATCTAACTAACAATACTACCAAATATGCTAACAGATAAATGACAGATTGACCTGGCAGCGCTCCTAATTTGTCCTGTGTATGATGACTTCGAAGCTAGTCGAAGGAAAAAAACTCGCACTGGTTAGTCCATAAGCTTCTCGTAAACGATAGGTTGCGTTGCTCTTTGAATTGTTAACAGGACAAACAAGACATAAAAAATCATAACAATTATATGATTTATAAATCTCTGCAATAAGGGAAACCTGTTATGCAAAAACTTATATTTAATAATTCAACTTATGAAGAAGAGAAATATGTCGTTCACAAACTGAATTAAACAATTGCTATGTTCTTTAAATACTTAGAATAAACCAGATATGGATAACAATGATTAAATTATATCATTTGCACATGATTAAGATAGCTAAAGTAGTCATTAACTAGATACAAATTGATATACACAACATGAAACAAAATGTTGATATGATGAGAAGCTAAAGTTGTAACAAAACACCAAATTCTGCCTCAGTCTGTATTAAAAATCCATATCCTTGTTCTCCCACGAATGAGGATGAACATTATTACAAAAATCATAAGTATATATAAGTCTCTCCACAGGGTAAAACCTCCCTGTGGATAATATCAAACTGTTTTACATAATCTGGGAGATATCCCAAAAATCAACTAAACTAGGAAACTAAAATGCAAGTGAAATATTTGAAATATCCCCTAACTGTTCATCAAATCCACTACAAGTTCGAATTTATTTGCAATAGACCAAAAAAATCAAGTTAGATAAGTATTTCATCAACAAAACAATAAGAATTTGATTCTA
Organism: Picea engelmannii; assembly: GCA_009831015.1. Classification (NCBI taxonomy): domain Eukaryota; kingdom Viridiplantae; phylum Streptophyta; class Pinopsida; order Pinales; family Pinaceae; genus Picea; species Picea engelmannii. The sequence goes on along the minus strand of ML780429.1, from coordinate 544,018 downwards.
CAGACTTAGCTACAAAATCATCTGATTCTGTAGCTAGTCTAAAATAGCATACAGGATCAGAATATAAATCAAATCAAATCTTTTTTTAAAAGAATCAAATCCAATTTTCTCTCAATAATCATTAAAAATGAATCACTAATGATTCAGATGATTTTATCATTCAATATAAAACATAATCAAAAGTGATTCAATCGAAACAGGGGTGAAAATACTCTGTTTCATTTTAACATAAAATCGGGTCAAACAGTAGCAAGACTGTTTCATATCAAATGAAATTAATAGTGAGTCATATCATGTGCGATACGATCTAATCCAACACAATCATAATCCATTCGTTATGGCTATAATAATGTAGCATAAGATTCATGTTGTTTTAATTAAATACAAAGATGGAAAGACTGTTACGATCATGGGAAAATAAAACATTCATAACAACATCAACCAAAATTCGCCATAGATTTCGATTGTTGAGCGTTACACAGTCAAAAGGCAGGATCAAATCGAGATCACAACCATCATCAGATCGACAGAAGCGATAATCGTAAACTGGGCAACAATCGAAACAAATCGTAACTGAGTTAAATATAGAAACAAGTCGTGATCCTGGGTATAGTCACTTTCATTCCTCAAATCAAATTTAAATAGTATATTCATTGCAATATGACTCGAACTGATAACATGGTGGCATAAACGAATGCGAGTCAACCGACTGGGTATAACTGTTATGATTCGTATCTATTCATGATTTGGGTGCATATTAAACAGAATCACATTAAACATAATCCAGCTGTGTTCGAGCTTGGTCGAAAGTCATATGTACATAAAACCGTAACAGTTAACCATATCACAATTGTCACCAAACATAGCATATACATTATAATGAAATCAAAATGAAATGTGATTGTGTCCAGAATCGAATATGATAAACAACTTGTGTTTATGATAGAAGATAATCCAATTTAAGCCAAATCAAACCAATCCATTCCATACCACGATCAATCAAATCTAAGGAAATCCTATCAAAGCTAAACTGGAAAAACAAAATTCGATTTATCAAAACAAAACTATATACATAATGCATATAATGTGACAGAGAAAATCCACACTGTAGACATAACTATTGAAAGAATTTGAATTCATTATATAAACAAATGATAGAACATACCAGTGAGGCTGTTATCATGCCAACTTTGAATTCATGACTGTTGTAGCTGATTCAACATGTTTAAACAAAATAGATCCTGTCATTCTTTGTCTCTTATCAGTGGTCTGTAGCTCATCCTTTTGACGGGTAAGCTGTGTAACCTGGTCCTCCAAAGATTTAATCTTTGACTGTAGCATCGGCACATCGAGATAATATCTCTCTAGACATAAGCCGCATTGATCACAAGGTGGCACTGTAGGCTTCAACAGAGCAGGAGAGGGTTTAGATGAATGACCGGGGGTTTCACAAGGCAGCTTAATGCCTGGGTAGTTAGGGTCATTTTGCAAGCAAGGTGGTAGGTTCGACACGAAGTCATACGAGGGTTTGGCACACAGACCTTCCGAATAGGGATATTCACTAGCCAGGAAACGCTCCACTTCCGAGTCGGAGTCTTCACTTAATACGATAGGGTCAGGATTGACAGGAGGTTTTGGCTTGTTCCTCGCCATCCGAGAAATTAGATGGGAATTCTTTTTTCCTTTGGCGTTTGCAGTGGGTTTGGCTTTGGGTTTCTTGCCCACAGGCTTAACAATTTCGACATCCTTGGTCACAGAGTGGGGTAGGTCGATAGGTGAGTCAGGTAAGGGTTTAGGTAGCAGAACATTGTAGGGTACCGGGGGTATAGCTTTGTTCTCGGTCACGACAGGCTTGTCAACCTGTGGAGGATTTGAATCCTCAAAATCATTGCGAGCAAGGAAATCGTTCCAACAGTCTCCGTGTAACCCCAAATGATAAACAACAATCATTTTAACCAGCCCATAGTGAAAGAGGCTGCTATCAGCCTGGTTCCTTTTATATTTCTTAAACATTTTAAATAGGCTTCTATGCAAGTAATAAGGCATATTAAGCTCAAAACCCAAGAAAACCATAAGCAAACGAAGGTGGTGTAACAAAACAAACCCATACCGACCTTCGTTGGTGATAAACTGTTTGATAATCATCAACAGATCATGCCAACGTTGTTTCAGCATGGTCACGGGAAAACCCTTATCACAGGAGCTAATCTTACGTGACTGGAAGAGCAGAGTCCAAGGGACTTCTTCCACTTTGCAATTATTTGACCATCGTTTTCCAGTGGCAAGCAAACCCGTAGCTAAACTGAGATATTGCTCGTCAATTTGCAATTGAAGATCCCCGACCTTGGCCCGACAACCATCAAAGGTCATGGCGAATTGTCGAGCAACGCAGAGGTTAAAACCATCAAATTTCCGTATAAACGGGATCCATCCAACTTCCTCAAGGTCACTATGAGCACTATCTAACATCAACAGAGCCTGGCTGCCATTCGGTTCAGCCCTCACGACTGGAGCCATGGTGCGAGCACATGGTAAGGGTTTGGGTCGAAAACACCAACACACAGGAGCAGGGTCATTCGGTCTAACCACTATGAACGATCAAAGGGGAAGCATTAATTTCGCATGCGAGGGTGGTGGGATTATTCACCGCCATGCATAATAGTAATGGAAAAGTACAACCGCCAATTAATCCTCTGTTCAATCAATCATAACACAAAACCTTATCATTCGTATAACCAAAGAATCAAACGATCAGTAATATGCCCACGCGCCATTAACCATAGATTTTCAAACCATTGTCATTCAACGCGGAATCAAACCCAAAAGTTAAATATGTGCCATCGTATAAGTGTGTAATCAAAGATTTTAAAACATGGTGACAATCGATTTCATAAAATTGACAAGCCAAGATCTATATAAATTTTAACATAAGAATCACATTACAAAAATAAACCATGACCCCTATGTAATTCAATGACTAGGCAAGTCTCAAAAATATAAATCCATATGCTTACCAGTTTAATAAAATTAAGTTGCGCAATCAAAGTAAGAACATCCAAATAGGCATAGTTCGAAAATGCTTTCAGCCACATGATAAACCAAAGGTAAGTACCACTCAAAATACCAATACAAAGACAGTTCAAATAACGATGGAGGGGTTTTCACGCTTACAGTCGTGAAAAATAAATGGAGACCAATTTACAAGTGTCGCAAGAAATGAAAATATCGTTTGTTTGCAAAATGCGACGTCAATTTGAAGTTCAGAAGACATAGGTGTAGGTAGCTTATAGGGAAATAGAAAAAATTGTATTGGCTGCCAACAGAGTGTTCCCTTATATTTCCACTCTTGGACCTCTCATATTCCTCTCATATGTCCCGGGCATGATTTACTCAATCTTCTCCACATCTCAGAGATCCTCTACCTCCTCTTCATCACTTTCCAAGCCTTCCCTCACGTCTACGACTCTATTCTTAGTATTCACCTTATATTGGTAGGGTACTCCATTGCACGTCTTTCCACCTATCACCATGATCCCCTTGATATTTTCATCATCCATCATAATTGGGTCCAAGGACTCCTCCTTTCCTTTATCCCCTTCTCCTTCCATTTTTCCTTTTCTTGTCAGTCCTCCATGCACACATAGAAGTTTAGCTATGTGACTCCATTGTCATTACACCTTTATTATATAGAAATATCTTAATGGAGGTGTTACACATTATTTTTGTCATCCCTATGACTATTAATGATGTAAACCTATCTGTTTCCTTCAGAGAAGTCAGTGGCCTGAGTTCTTGAAGAGAGAAGGGAGAAGAACTTTTCCTGAGAAAAGATGTTGCATTTTCCTTTGTAAAAACCCTATAAAAAAAGTAAGTTCGCAGGTTGATATATAGACAGGGTGCGAGAATACCTGATTCTCACAGGTTGCACCATAGCTGGGTTGTGAGAGGTTTGCAGGTTTCTCTATAGGCAAGGTAGGAGAATGCTTACACGTGGGAAAAATGAGTGTTTTCTCAAATATTCTAGAAGGAGAAACTTCCATGGTGAGGTGGCATCCGAATGGTTTGGATCTTACTCACTTTCATGATTTAGTGGGATCATCCGAACCTCCTCACCTTATCCTCTTCAACTTATAAAAGGAGAGGATATCTCATGGAGAAAGTTAGCTTTGGAGCTTTGAGCTTTTGGGATTGGCTAAGTTGGATTTGGCTTGGAATTATTAGCTTGGTTAGAGTTGTTTTTAGTTTTTCCTTTGTCAAGATAGATTGTGAATATTAT
>ML780429.1:519566-539405 GCA_009831015.1 Picea engelmannii | reverse complement strand
GGAGATAGGATGGCGATGGCAAGAGGAAACGATGTTTAAACGGTATGTCACTTGTCCCTCTTTAGTTAGTAAATTCAATATCTAAAAATTAAGGAAAGCGTCATGTTCTAGTGTGTTTTGTTCTAGATCTAGGTGGATCTAGGGAGATCAGTTAGTGTCTGCACTTACTGATTTTTCTGATAACAGGAGGTATATAAATATATGATGTACCTACCTCGAGGTCCCTTCAATAATTCTTGTTCATCTAGGCTGTACGAATTTGTTGTATCTATTGCAAACTCTGTGATAAATCTGGTAACAATGTTGTCTAGCCAGAAATCCACTGCGTGCATAAACTTATTATCAACTTGTTGTAGTTGCATGATCTCTTTAGGATTCCACTCTAGCTATCTGATCTGATTCATAGGATGGTTTTCTTTAAATATTTTTATCCACTCCTGCAATATGTGTGGGAAATCACAGAAAAATACTTCATGTAAGTCGGTGAATACATACTTGTCCAGATATTTGCGTGGTGCTAACTTCGGGTCTCTATTATCTTTTTGAACAAACTCTAACTACTTTTTCTTAAACCAGTTCTCTATCTCTTTCTTCGTGGGATTCCACGGTCTCAACATACTCATTTAGATTCACATTCTTGGTCGTCCGATCCCACATTATTTTGATGCTTCTTCAACAGATCTCATATGCTCACTCCCATTTTCTTCTAATCAACCGACAATGAGACCATTTGTTTGTTTTCCTTTTATCTATATATTCTTTTTGGTCTTGAGGATTCCTTATGGGTGTATTGTGATTCCCATTCACCATTACAGATTGATCTTGGTTACAAAATAAGAATATTCTTGACAAAATCCCTTAAAGACTATCGACACATGGAGTGCACTACACATTCTCACCCGAGATAGCTCTATGGGTGGCTGAAATAATCATGTGTTTGCAACCTAAGACTAAGCAAGATTTGTGGTTGCATGTTGTAAACTTTATTCAGTCCATCTAACATCTATTCATAACATTCATTCTATGCATGCATGTGGGATACCATATCTACTTAGTTACTTCATTCACTTAACATTCAACAACTAATCATACATACAAATGCATCCATTCATTCATATAACACAAAATTACTGTGGTTCACCCCCTCCTGGACTACATCCACAAATATTTGGCTCTCGATATTTTATTATAAGAAATATATCACACAGTGCATGGTTACAGTCTTAGTTCCTCCTCTCTCCCATAGTCTCCTCGATCCTTGTGAGTCTGACTAGATTGCAGCAGGATCCTCATCTCGTGATCTAACCCTTGGGATAGAGTCGCTCATGCCTTCTCTAGCTCACCAACTTAATGAATCATATGGTCCTTGCAATTCTCTTCCTCTCTATCCCCTCTCATTATCCTCTCACTATCTCCCTCTACATTTCCTAAGTACTATTTATTTATATCTTCAGCTCACGAGCCATTAAAATGCATTGAAAAAACCTTAACCCTAGTGTTGTTAGGTCTTCCTTGCATTCGTACTTCACCTACTTCTCTTGTATGTGTTGGTTTTCCTTCCAGTTATCTTCTGCATGATTTTTCTCCAAAAATAGCCTTTCTTTCTAGCTAGGCCTGCATCCAATAGGGACTAAGATCCACTAGGAATGGAAAGGGAAGGGGGTTGAGAGGCTAGAAAAAAGGGGCTAATATTGAGGGCTTAACCCAAGGGAGTATTATAATTTATTTCCCAAAATACTAAGGCTTGGGAAATAAACCCTATTATCATAAGTTCCTTTGGGGAGAGGAATGAACGCCAAGTGGTTGGGTGATCCATATTATTTTTAGAATGACATAAAGCAAGAAATATAACCAAGATATAACAATGAAATACACAAAAATATAGAAGAAAACACATAAATACAGTGAAACCCAACTTCTATTACTGAATAAGATAGAAAAACATGGTAGAACACAAACTTGAAAAATGGGGTACCTTATCTCTAAAAAGAAAGAGATGTTGGCTATGCTTCATTCACATGAAGATTTACATCACGCTACATTTGATTCTTAAAGGGAATCCTTCACCTCAATTATATATGAAATACTGAGAGGAGAACAATTCCCATGATGCATGCGGGATAAATTAGACTATGTTTATAAAATGCCACAGGCTTGTAAAACAATAGGACTTCTCGGGCGATCACCCATCCCGATACTACTCTAGCATGAGCGTGCTTAATTGCAAAGTTATAATTGGATCTAGTGCATTAAATCTATGTTGTAGGCATGCATATAAGACAACAAGAAAAACATTAAATGAAGTATGCAATTAAAAAATGAAGATGACATTACATTCCATTCCACATCAAAAAGGTGAATATCATGGTTTATAAAAAACATAGGCTCAAAATGATGATTTAGTCGAAGAGGTGGATGGCCACTAAGATCCATTTGGATCATTCCTTTCACCTTAGGAAACAAGGGTTCCCATTGCGTCAAGTTCCCTTTGGGGACGAAGAGACTTATGCGAAATCTAAATGTTGGTGTGTTTCTTGCATTGTTGAAGAAGTTGTACTACTTAACTTGTTGAAGGATGTCATGAGCCTGTTACTTGAGGGGTTGGATTTGTTCAAACACTCTAGATGCATGATCTACCTAAGTGTGGGAGGACTCTATCAGTGAAGATGCAACACGAAGAGTATGAAGGGTTCCATTATAACCTTTCTTGACTGGGAAATGTGGAGGAACCCCCGTAGCTGCAGCAATAACATCTTGGTGCTTGTCTATAATCTTGTCAATATGATTTTGCTAGATAGAAAGGTCTTGGGATGAGGTTGTAGTGTCATTTTATTCACCTTCTGATCAGATTGCAAAGAGGCTAAACTTTTCAATATGAGAGATTACTTTGTGGCATTGTTTTGGTTGGAAAATAGTTGGAAACACCTATGGTATATGGTATAGTTGATCTCCCAGAGTAATAATGAAACTACGGGGTCAAGACTCATAAAAAAAATGATGCCTCCACATATATGGTTGGCCTAATAGAACATCACATACTTCTAGTGGGGTAACATCACACAATACCTCATCCTTGAATGGATTGATGTCATAGGAGATGCAACACTCCTAGCTGACATGAATATCTTTACCCTGGAAAAGCCACCCGATGTTGTATGGTTGCGAGTGTGGTGTTTTTGGCAAATCTAGCTACTTGACAACCTATGCTAAGATGATGTTCTTTTGGCTTCTGCTATCAACAATAAAATGCAGTGGGGTCCCATTCACCCACATCTGTGAATGGAAGAGTTTCTCCCCCTCCTCGAGATCCTATTCTGGTTGGATTATTGTAGTTGCGACAGTAGTAATGGGTTCTTCATCAATGATTTGTCTCCTTTTATTATTTTTTGAATCAAGGTCCCAGTCGGGGTTCAAATCATTTTCTTTTAGCTCAACCACCAATGACTGTATTGAGAAAAAATCATTAGTGTTGTGCCAAGGGTTGTTGTGGAACTCACACCACTTTATGATGTCTTTCCTAGACTTCATGTTACCCTTCTTTTCTTTCATCCGGGACTGGTTTTGTTGAGGTTATCCTTCCTTTCTCTATCCATGCTTCTCCCACTTACTATGTTGCTTGAGTTTCTGCTCAATTTTGACTACATATCGATAATCAACTCCCAGTGAGGAGATGTCCAAGAAATCCATCTTTGTTTGGATGTACCTGTGTATACCACTGCAGTATTTCAAAACCAGGTGTTGCTCGAAGTCTTTGATACCCATCTTTGAGTGTAAGGTATGAAATATGTTGGTGTACTCCAGCACCGTCTGGTCTCCTTTCTGACGCAGATTTTTCCATCTCATGTATTGGTCTTCATAGTTTATAATAAGGTAGAACTCCTCCATTAGGGCATATACAAAGGCCTCCCAAGTGGGTTCTCTCAAATAGTGTAGATCCATCTGTGATGTACCTCTCCAAGTAACCTTCCCATGAAGATCTTATATGGGGAAGGGATTCAAGGAGTGCGAAGGTCATCTTTGCACTGTCAGCAATTTTTTGGACAGAGTAATAACCTTATAGCAGATTCAACCATTTCTCTAGAGCATCTACATCTATCTGGCCTTCAAATAAGGGGATATCAAAATTGACTTGTACCTTGAAGGGTGTATCACTTGGGAAATGGTTTCTCATTGAATATACCTCAGTTGCCACCATCAATAGTCTTCGAATGATCTAAGAGAAGTTGTACATCATCCCGTTCCTTTTCCGCACGAGGGCTTCCATGAGTAATGTCTTTAAAGGATCTGTTGCTCTGTCATCTCTTTTTTCTTTCACCATGGGAGATCACTTGGGCTAGCGAGAGCGGTTGTCCTTAATAAAAACTAGCTCAAGACCCAAATCTCTATACCCTGACCTTGTCAAGGACCTACTCTGAGAAATGACAAGAAGAATACTTCTCTGATACCAATAATCCAGATTATTTTGAGAACGAAATGAAGGAAAAAATGTAACCAAGATATAATAATGAAATACAAAAAAAATATACAAGAGAACACATAAATACAGTGAAACCCAACTTTTGTTACTGAATAAGATAGAAAAACACTATAGAATACAAACAAGAAAAATGAGGTAGCTTATCTCTAAAAAATATATATGTTGGCTACGCTTCATTCACAAGAATCTTTACATCACACTGCATTGCATGCTTAAAGGGCCTCCCTCACCTCAATTATATATGATAGAGTGAGAGGAGACAAATTCCCATGATGCATGTGGGATAAATTGGAGTAAGTTTATAAAATTCGATAGGCATGTAAAACACTAGGAATTCTAGGGAGGTCATCCATCCTAGTACTACTCTAGCTTGGGCACGCTTAACTACGGAGTTCTAAGGGGATCTAGTGCATCAACGCTATTCTATAGGCATGTACATAATACCACTAGGAAATAATTAAATGATGTTTCTAATTAACAAATGAAGATGACATTACGTTCCATTCCTCATCAAAAGGTTGAATATCATGGTTTATAAAAAACACAAGCTCAAAATAGTGATTCAGATGAAGAGGTGGATGGCCAATGAGATCCATCTAGATCAAGGGGAATGATCTCCTAGAGATCCATTTTTCATCCAGGAAGAATGCAGTTTTATGTGGGAAAATTCGTCGTTGTGGGGGTTCACTCAACATTCTTTCCATCTTTCCTAATGCGTACACTCAACATCTTAGCCCTATTCACTTACACACTGAGAAGGATGCAATTATCTATTTTCCTCCATTTTCAAACCATCTACCATCGTGAACCTCTATAATTTTCACGCCCTGGTATGTTTTATGAGCCCGTACCCTTCCTTACCCGATTTGGTTTTCGTTCTTAACTATTTGACTGAGGAGCTATAAAAAAGATACAGGTTGTCAGGCCTGTGATTTTGAAGAGGTGGGTTGTCAAGCCCATGGATTGAAGAAGCATGTTGCAAGGCATGTGAGAAACTCTCTCCAGGTGAGAGATATTGTTGGGGAAGTGATTTCTCCTCGAGGGAGTCTAGAAACAACTACAGAGCTCTAATAATTCATGATATAGCATGTTACTGAAGCCCTGGAAGGGAATTGGAGTAGCCGATGGAATATGGAACATTGAAGGTGCATATTCCCAGGGTGGGTCATGCATGTGGGGAATGAGAGTCTGTGAGAAGTGGGCATAAGTAGGATCCTTGGAGGGAATCCTTCTTGTTTCATTGTGCATCTTTTTGTAGTCTCATCCTAGCCTAGGATTCATTTACCTAGGTGGAGTTTAGTCCTAGCTCAAGGGTGACCCACTACTGATAGCTTGGAGAAGCGTGGTCTAAGGATGGGATGTTTGTGGAAGGTATGCATGTAGTTGGTGTACTTCAATTAAAAAAAAAGTATCATTTTTGTGTTTATATCAACTGATTTGTTCAATGCACATCTGTTATTTATGAGAATTGCATGTGTTTGTTGCATTTATTATTTACTGTTAATTCCGCATGAATATTTGTATGAGAATAATGTGTATATCTATTAAAATTCCATTATATATATATATATATATATATATATATATATATATATATTTGTATGTATATCAAACATTGAAAACATATTAGAGGGTGTTTTTTGTAGCATGTTTGGCCCTGGGATGGCTCGGTACGTTCCAATCTGGTATCCAAGCATGAGATACTTTTAAGTGGCATGGCATAGCCTAGAAGGCTACGTATGTTACAAATTGGTACAAGAGCCCATTGTTTCAACACTGAACCTGGATGGACCACAAATGTGGATTTTGAAGTAAAACTTCCACAATGATTTGATGTAAAGAGTGCCAGAGTAGTGATAAGAGAGCTCTTGGATGGTATTTGAAATATTAGGAGGAATAACAGTTTCACAAACCACAAAAACTGTGGTATTGAGCCACAAAGTGTAAATTTGGGTCGTTGTATATGTTTGGAAGAAGACAGATCCCTCACAATTATTAGAAGATGCACGATAGTTAACTGTCGAAGTAATTTGGAGTTCATGTATTATGTTAGTTTTTAATGTTTTGTTCAGAAAAAAGCCAAAGAACAAAGCTATGAAGTGTCAAAATGACTCTCAGCCATAGATCATTCGGGAGGAAGAGAGTTTTTGGATTTTCCAAAGTGTTTCGGTGGATTGGTGTTTGGGGAAATCCATTGGAGATTGTACGGTGAAGAAATCATTGAAGACCCGAAGCATCATAAATGATGTGGACAAGTTCAGTAGTCAAAAGTTCAACCATTTTGTAAAATTTTCGATGAGAAGAAATTGCCAAAGTCCTGAAGCGTCGGAGATGACGTGGAACTGTTCAATAGTCGATAGTTCGATAGTTTTGTGAAAGTTTTTATGAGAAGAAATCATTGAAGTCCTGGTTCAATGAAGTGATGTGACATGATGATGTCAGTGGGGGTGACTTGGAAGTGTTCATCAGTTCAACAGTTTGGTAGTTAGTAAGTTTTGTTAAAATGATGATGATAAGAAATCCTCAAAGTCCCAAAGCATCGGATATGATGTGGCATGATGAAATCACCTAGGGTGACTTCGGCCTACCCTAAGTATGCCACATGTCACTTTTTTTTTTACTTTTGACAGGAACTTAGTATCGATTGGGACCTGACATTTGTCACTCGACAGTGGGGCCATGTTTCACCACCTTGATTGAAGACAGTTGTATTATGTGGACCGCGGGAGGTTAATAAATTCGATGGTTCGACGTTCGAGTGAAACTGTTGGAAGAACATCTGGATCTCCAAAGTCCTAGAGTCTCGAAGTCTCAAAGTCACGAAGAACCAAAGTCATGTGGGTACATAGGATGCGTGCCATGTGTTAGTTTGTTTTGTGGTTTTAAAAGGCCGATTTTTCCAATTAGAACTTGACATGTGTCACCCCTCAGATTGGGCCAAGTCTCTGCTTCTTGGAATATGCCACATAGAACCTGAGTGTGAAGTACTAAGTGGACCCCAAGAGTTCTCCAATTCGACATTCGAAAATAATGAAGTGTGAGGAAGGAGAAACCCCTGAATCTCCAAATAGAGGAATAAATACTCACCATTGATCAGGAGAGGACACGTGATAGTAGATCTCGTAGTTTGGAGGATTCAAGGCATAACAAGTTGAGGTCGAGGACTTTCGGTGACCCGAAGAATGGAGTCCATCTCATCCATTAATCATAGAGGAAGCATGGTGCTAGATCCCTTGTTCTAGAGAAGTGGTACTCCGAAGGAATTGAGTTACATATTGTTGTGAGTAGATAACTCCCAAAGGCCGGAGTTAATATCGAACATTGGTCAAAAGATGACACATGTAAGTAAGAGAGAGAATATTAGGTCATTCGGTACTTCATAAGATTTTTAGAGAAGTTCTTTGGAAACCACCGAAGCCCAGACTCTTGGAGATACTATCCACCCTACATGTAAACAAAGAATTAGGATCGTCGATATGTATGTCCTTTGAGCATTCAGATAATTGGCGTTCGGAGGAAATGTATTGTATTGAAGGCATATCCTATAGAGCCTCAAATTTATGTAGTTCTAAAGTGTGAAAGCATAGGATAAGCACCTATTTTTTAGAGTTAGGTCACATCCCATGGACACATGAATTTGGGGGTCACAGAAAAGGAGATAGAGCCCGAAATTTTGTTTTAAGAACATTAAAGGGCTTAGAGAAAGATCCCATGAGGTTCTTGATTATACATACCTACACCTAAAGAAGTAAGGAAGGCATGTAAACCTAAATAAGGGATCCAAAACGGATCTAAGATCCAATTCAACTATGAGTTGGAAGAATCCATGTACATGATTGCATCACTGAAAAGACAAATTGTTAAAGTATCCATAACTTCCTACTCAAAACTTAGAATTGAGCATGGGATTAGGAATTGGAAAGGTCTTGAACAATAGAAGATAATTGTTCACCCAAAAATTGGATCTGAATAGTAAATTTCTCAAGAAATGAGTAGATTTTATATATATATATATATTAATGAATCATAATGGTTCTTGTTTTCTTGAAATTATTAAGAACAATTAGCTTGTAAAAATTTTGTTGGTTGCACATTTTTGTAGAATTAAATGTTGTCATACCAGAATCAACACAGAGTGCAGAGTGATGGATGATACACTGATAGTCTCCAATAAAGAGGATGAAATTAGAGGGATGAATGTCCAGTTGGGTATGGAAGGACCTAACTCCAATGGACATGGAGGAGGAAAGGAGGAAGAAATAAATATCATTGAGACCCTTAGAAAAATCCAGACAGATGTCCAAAGCTAGAAGGCTAATAATGAGAGGCTTATGAAGGCCAAGGAACAATATGAATTTAATATGAATTTAATGAAAATATTGGACATAATTGAGAATAATTTGGATAAGGAGAGTGGATCCAAAAAATCAGGAATCCATGAGACCCCTGAGGAAAAAGGAAGATAAAGGAGTGTTAGTAGACATCATCATCACTCCCAAAGGCATTCCAATAGGATATCATGAAGAAGCTCAAGTCCATCCCATGTCAATAATCATAGGAGGTATGGGATGGATGAATTGAAAGGAGAAATGAATAAGATAAAAAATCATACTTCTGAAGGAAAGCATAACAAGGATGAATATGTTGAGACATGGCTGCTAGGCAGGAGGAAGTACTTCCAATTGCATACCTACTCTTCTCATGTAGAGGGAAGAATTTATATCTACCAACTGAAAGGAAAGACATCCATGTGGTGGGATCAACTTGTGCAAGTGTATCACATCAGAGACAAAAATGTGACTTGGAAGGAATTCAAGAATCATTTTGAGAAGAAATACCTGACCAAGAGTTTCTATGACAAAAATATGAAAGAGTTCTTTGAACTCAAACTGGGAAGCATGAATATTGAGGAGTATGAGAGGATATTTTTAGAATTTTTGAAGTATGTCTCCTTCATCAAGGATGATACAGTTAATATTCAAAGGTACTTGAGTGGGATTCCATCTTTCATCAATGACAAGATCCAATATGATGATCCCAAGACTTTGGAGGTAACCATAAGTAGAGTAAAGTGCTTATATGATCAACAAAAAGGAAAGACCACTTTACCAAGAGCTTGGGAAGACAAGAAGAAGTTCAAGAGGGAAATGAGGTAGAAGGGGAACAATCCACCCTTTTTCAGAAACAATCCTCGAGGACAACCATCTTTTAGAGATAACATAATGGTTGAGGTAGGTGGGAAAACACCAAAGAAGGAACCCATTCAATGTTGGAGTTGTAAAGGAGACCATAAGTATAGATATTATCCTCACAAAAGTGACAAAGTGGGAGGTGTCCACAATGTACAACAAGCATAAACAATGGAGGACATGTGAAGAAGTGTACCTAGGATCTATGTAGCCCTAGACAACAAGCAAGTGGAGTTTCAATCACACATGATTGAAGTATAAGGTATGATCAATAACCATTCCTTTACTATTTTAATAGATATAGGAACTAGTCATAGCTATATAGATCCTAAGGTAGTGGAAAGATTGATTTTTCCAGGAAGCAATCATGAGAAATATTGGCTGGTACAGTTGGCTATAGGAGCCAAGAGAAAATTTGTTGAGATGGTTAAATCATGTCCAGTGGACATGAATGGGCTAAGTACCAAGGTAGATTTGAACATCCTTCCATGGGGTTCATATGACTGTCTAATTGGTATGGATTGGTTGGAACAACACCATGTTGTCTTAGATTGTCATAACAAGGAATTTACTTTACTAGATGAGGAAGGGAACCCAAGGGCAGTCCAAGGGATTCCTAGGGTAGTTACTGTCTGAAATATCTCAACAATTCAGCTGAAGAATTGTTACAAAAAGGGTTTCCAATTATTTACAACTCATATGGATGAAGCACCTAAGGATAAGGCTCCAAATGTGGAGGATTACATAGTCTTGAAATATTTTCAAGATTTGTTCAAGGATATACTAGGACTACCCCCAAAGAGAGATATTGATTCCTCTATAAATTTGATGCCTAGAGTAGCTCCACTATCAAAGACTCCCTACATAATGAGTACACCAGAGCTAAAAGAGTTGCAAATGCATCTTGAAGAGATTATGAAGAAGGGGTATATAAGCCCAAGTGTGTCACCTTGGGGTGCCCCAGTCTTGTTTGTAAAGAAGAAAGATTAGACATTGATATTTTGCATCGAATTCAGACAATTGAAAAAAGTGACTATAAAGAACAAGTATTCTTTGCCAAGGATCGATGATCTCTTTGATCAGTTAAAGGATACAAGGATATTCTCAAAGATTGATCTCAGGTCAGGATATCATCAAGTTAGGATCAAAGATGAAGACATCAACAACATGGCCTTCAGAACAAGGTATGGTAACTACGAGTTCACAGTGGTGCCATTTGGGTTATCAAATGCACCAGTTGTTTTCATGTGCTTAATGAATGGTTCTTTCTGGGAATATTTAGACAAGTTTGTCATTCTATTTTTGGATGTCATCCTTGTATATTCCAAGTCAGAAGAAGAGAATGAGAATAACCTAATGATGGTTTTACAAGTGTTAAGAGAACACCAGTTGTATGCCAAATTGAGAAAGTGATCATTTTATCAAAATTGAATTCACTATTTGGGGCATATCTTATACGAAGAGGGGACAACAATGGACCCTGAAAATATTGAGGAAATTAAAGTGTGGACAACAAATAAGAATGTGACAGAAGTCAGATAATTCATGGGAATAGATGGAAACTACAGAAGATTCATTATAGGTTTTTCGATAATTTGTCACCTAATCACTTCCTTGCAAAGGAATGGGGTGAAGTTTCTATGGACAACAGAGTGCAGAAATAGATTCCAGTAGTTGAAGAAGTTGTTAACTAGTGCTCCAATTTTTAGGATTGTTGATTCGAATGAATTTTTCATGGTGTGCACTGATACATGCAAAGAAGGACTTGGTGGAGTCCTTAGTCAGAATGGGTTTGTGATATGTTTTGAATCCAGAAAATTGAAAGAGCATGAAAGGCTATATTCCACTCATGATTTGTAGTTGGAAACCATAGTGCGTGCATTGAACAAATGGAAGCACTACCTCATGGGAAAGAGATTTTAGCCAAGGACAAACCATAATGATCTGAAATACTTGTTTGATCAACCAACTTTGAATTTCATGCAAGGTAGATGGTTGGACTTACTCTATGAGTATGACTTTGATATTAAGCACATAAAAGAAAAAGAGAAAAAATTGGTTGAAGCACTCAGTAGGAAAGTTCATGAACTACATTCTACAACCATTAGCATGTATCAAACTGATCTTAAAGGAATAATTTATGAGGCTGCAAAAGTAGATTTGTAGTACACAAAGTTGGTAACAAAATTACAGTAAGGTAAAATGCAATAGAAAGTTGAAGATTATGAATTAAGAATTGATGGAATTCTCTTGTACAGGAACATAATTTATGTACCCAATTCTCATGAATTGAGGAGCATGATTTTGAAAGAGATGCATAATGTACCTTATGTTGGACAACCAGGATATCAGAAAACAATGGCAGCAGTCAAGAGCCAATATTATTGGCTAGGCATGAGGAGGGAGATTGTTGAATACATTTCTAAATGTTTGGAGTGTTAAAAGGTCAAGGATGAGCATAGACACCCAACTAAGTTATTGCATCCATTTCTGATTCCTAAGTGGAAGTGGGAAGTGGTGACAATGGATTTCATCACCAAATTTCCTAGAACAAGAAAGAAACATGATGTTATCATGGTGGTGGTGGAAAAAATTACTAAAGATGCCCATTTCATTCCTATGAGGGTTACTCACAAGGAAAACAATGTTGTTGATATTGGTATAAGGGCAGTAGCATGCTTGCATGTCATACCCAATACAATTGTGTCTGACAGAGACCCAAATTTTACCTCAAAGTTTTGGAAGGGATTATTCAAAGGTTTCAGAACAAATTTTAACTTCAGTACAACTTATCATCCCGAGAGTAATGGGAAAATAGAAAGAGTGAACTAAGTGATAGAGGATATGCTAAGGATGTATGTGATGGAAAAACCATCTAAATGGAAAGATTATCTACACTTGGCATGATTTCCATACAACAGTGAGTACCAAGCATCACTGAAGATGAGCCCATTTGAGGCACTTTATGGAAGAAAGTGAAATACACTAGTAAGTTGGGACAACCCAACTGATAGAGAAGTTGTTGGGCAAGAGTTTCGCAGAGAAATGGAAGAGAAAATGTTGAAGATAAAATAGAATTTAAAGGATGCCCAATAAAGGAAGAAAATCTATGTTGATAAGGGAAGAACTCACAGGGAATTTAAAGTGGGTGATCATGTTTCCTTGAAGGTGAAGGCCAACATAAGTTCCCTGAAGTTCAAAAACTGTTCCATGTTGCCAACCATAGATTATGGGCCATTTGAAATCCTAGAGAGGATTGGACTAGTAGCTTGTATGATTGCATTTCATGCAT
This sequence comes from Picea engelmannii, assembly GCA_009831015.1. Taxonomy (NCBI): domain Eukaryota; kingdom Viridiplantae; phylum Streptophyta; class Pinopsida; order Pinales; family Pinaceae; genus Picea; species Picea engelmannii. The sequence goes on along the minus strand of ML780429.1, from coordinate 526,447 downwards.
CTATGTATATACATAATGTAATCCATGTATCATTTCTTAAGAAATATATACATGGTTCTAATCATGTTATTGATTGGAATGTGATTCAGGTGGAGCAAGAAAATGCTTTTCAAGTGCATACAGTATGCATTATAGACCAAAAAATAAAATAGCTCCAGAATCAAGCCATAGGGTTTGTAAAGGTTCAATGTACCTAGTACGATCTTGAGGATGCAACTTGTGAGCATGAAGATCCTATGCAGGCAGAATACCCACATTGCTTTGAAGATTTTAGAAATCTTGTTGATGTTATGTAAATATGATGCAATGAGGACATTTCATAAATAAGGGGAGGGGATTGTAATACCCTAAGGCTGAGCCCATGTTGAATTTTAATGATGTTTAATGATGTTTATAGGCTAGTGAGCCAAGTGTTTAAGTTGGGAGGCTTATGTGTTTATTAGTTCAGAGAACCTATATGCTAAGGCCAGTGAACCTAATTTTGTATATGTAATTATCCAGATCATTAGTAAAAATAAATTGTTGTGTGTAGACCAACCATGAAGAAAGAGTTATGGGGGACTAATCTCAACTAGGACGGGAAAGGGAAGGGGGCTGAGAGGCTAGGAAAAAGGGGCTAAGATTGAGGGCTTAACCCAATGGAATATTATAATGTATTTCCCAAAATACCAAGGCTTGGGAAATAAAACCTGTTATCCTAGGTTCCTTTGGGGAGAGGAACAAACTCCAAGTGGAGGGGAACAAGCTCCTGGAGAGACATGTGTCACCCAGGAAGCATGCAGTTTTATGGGGGAAAATCCATTGTTGTGGGGGTTTAATCAACATTATTCCCATCTTTTCTCACACGTGCACTTACCATCTTGGCCCCATTCACTCACACACTAAGAAGGACACAATTACCCATTTTTCTCCATTGTCTAACCCCCATCGTGAACCTCTATAATTTTCACGCTCCTGTAGTTTTGTTGATATTGTACCCTGCCTTGCCCTATTTGGTTGTTGTTCTTAACCGTTTGACTAAGGAGATGGACAGAAGAAGCAGTTTTCCAGGCCTATGATAAACTCTCTTCAGGTGAGAGAAATTGTTGGGGAAGTGATTTCTCCTGGAGAGAGTCAAGAAAAAGTTACATAGCTCTGATAATTTATGATCCATCCTATTGATGAAGCCCTAGAGGGGAAGTTGAGCAGCCGAGGGACTGTGGAACAATGAAGGTGTATGTTCCCAAGGTGGGACAAGCATGTGGGGAATGATAGTTTGTGAGTGGTGGGAGTAAGTAGGATCCTTGGAGGGAATACTTCCTATTGCATTGTGCAACTTTCCGTAGTCTCAACCTAACCTAGGATTCCTTTATCTTGATGGAGTTTAGGCCTAGCTTGGGGGTGACCCACTATTGATAGCTTGGAGTAGCATGGTCTAAGGATGGGAGGTTTGTGGAATGTCTACACGGAGTTGGTGTACTTAAATTAAAATATAAGTATCATTTATGTGTTAATATCAAATGATGTGTTCAATGTATGTTTGTTATTTATGAGAATTGCATGTGTTTGTTGCATGTATGATTTACTATTAATTCTTCATGATTCTGTGTATGGGAAGAATGTTTATATCTATTAAAATTGCATTATATATATATATATATATATATATATATATTAGAGTTTGAAAATAGAGTAGAGGGTGTTTTTGGTAGCATGTCTGGCCCCGGGATGGCTGGGTACATTACAATCTGGTATCATAGCATGATAAATTTTTAAGTGGCATGACCCAACCTAGAAGGATGGGTATGTTACAATAGTAATCATCAAACTCCTTGCTGCAATATTCACCTCCATTGTCTCACTTAGACAAATAAACCTTTTTCTTGTCTCATTCTCAACCAAAGATTTCCATTTCTTAAAAGTATCAAAAACATTAGATTTTTGCCGAATGCAATAAACCCAAGTTTTTTCACCCAAGTTTTTCTAGTTGCATTTTCAATAAAAGTAACATAATAATGAGAGACGCCAAGATATAATACCTGAGTTGGTCCCCATACATATTTATGCACAATCTCTAACATTTCACTCTTCTTTTCTTTTCCGACTTTGAGAAATATGACTCTTTTTTTTTTCATAAACGCAATTCTCATAGAAATCCAAATCAATTTATTTAAGATCTAGAAAAAAAATTTATTTTGTGAAGTATCTGCATCCCATTCTCACTCATGTTTCCAAGCCTATGATGCAACAATTCTCTATCCACTCATGTATAAGGTAAAGAGATAAAAGAATAAGTATTACCAGTACATAAATACAATGTACCTACCTTCTCTCTTTTTTCTCTCACCAGTGATCCTATGGTGACCTTCCATGCATTATATGTAAATATAGATATACAACCTTAACTTGCCAACTATAGATATAGATATAGATATACGGATGTATATACATACATATATATATATATATATATATATATATATTTACAGATAGATTTATTTGTACCTTACACATTCCAACAATTTTGCATGGTGCATCATCACCCAAATTAACCTGTCCAAAATCCCCTTGAACATGATCTAGAAAAAGTTTCCTATGGGATGTGGCATGAAATGAATCCACTGTCCAAGAATCAGAAATATTATCTACAGAAAGAATAAAAAAATATTGTAACACATCACCTCTTACATTTGCTTCCTAAATTTTCTCCTGCTATCCATCTCTTTGTTTTTTTGGAGCTCTACAGTATTTCTTCATATGTCCTTTCTTCCCACAATTCCATCACTCTATATTTCCCATTCTGGATTTTGATCTGCCCTTCCTATAATTTTTGTGGTTCTATGAGTCATTCCCTCTATCCTTTTGTCTTCCCCTTCTCTCCATGTTTAATACATTACCCGATGTCTCACCTGTGCATTTTCGTCGCATTTTCTCGCTAAGGATAACACCAAAAACATCATCAAATTTTAAAGTGTTTGAACCATAGACAAAGTTACTTACAACCATGGCCAAGTCATTCCAACTTTTTGACAATGAGAATAATATTAGAAGAGACCTAACCTTATCATCAAAGTCCACTTTTAGATAACTTAGCTGATTAGTAACCATATTAAATTCATTTAAATGATGTACAAGAGACCCACCTTCTGACATCTTCATATTAAATAATTTCTTCACTAGAAATACCTTATTGGATGTCGAGAGTTTTTCATATATTTTAGCCAATGCATCCATCACCTCCTTCGTTTCATTTTCTTAAAGCCATTGACACTGCTAGGCTTAGTTTTATCGTTTCTAGTACCTTTTTGTCAAGAGCCTCCCATTCTTCTTCCTCCATAGCCATCAACGTCTTTGATATTCCACCAAATAATAGGAATATATCCTTTTGATATAAATAATCTACCATTTGTTTATTTCATAAATAATAGTTTTAGCTATTAAATTTCTCAACCCTAAACTTTCCATCTTCTTCCATTTCTCCCACTCAAACTAGGAACCCTGTTTTCCCACGTGTTACCTTTTTATCTGATACTAGTTGTTAGAAAAACAGGATCACAGAACAACCAAATAAAAAAAATGCATAAATAAAACACACACAATACACAATACAATAGAGACACATATATATGTGGTTCACCTAGTGTGGGCTATGTCCACCATAGAAATCATCAAGTCCTTCCTTATTATTATCTAGTAAAATGGAGGAATACAACATACATCGCACCCTTTTTAAATTCCTCTTATTTCTCTCACAGTCTCCTCCCTCAGAATAAAATATCCGTCATAATACACAACCACAATAAAATTCCCTCATAAGCGAGGGTTTCCTTCTACGGAAAAAATCTTGGAAATACTAAAACAACTGAGAGGGGGGGGGTGAATCAGTTGTATGTGAGCTTAAACAATTTTATACTTATTAAACATTGTTAATATCTCTTCATGTGGTCATCAACAATATACAGCATATGAACAGTAAAAATAAAGACCATCAGTCACACATAAAGTACACACAGAGATAGATTTTTCACGAGGAAACCCATAAAGGGAGAAAACCACTTCTTCTTCGAAATGATAGGCAGTCTTTTTCAGTTTTGTACATCATTTACAATTGAGAACCAACTCAATTTGAGGCTGCTACCTCTGTTTTACAAGCTGCAACTTGTTTGAGAGCTCCAACTCTCTGGTTTCTCTAGCACCCACTAGAAGGAAGCAACAAATCCCTGAGTATTCCAGCACCAACTGGATGGAAGCACCAACTTCTTGAAAGTTCCAGCACCAACTGGATGGAAGCACCAAATTCCATTTACACAGGGTCCAACCTGCATAACAGAGAACACCTGTTCTCCCTAGCACCACCCTTCCACCCTAGTTTCTCTGGCTGCAACCAGATGGAAGCTACAACTTCCTGTGTTCAAGCACCCACTTGAACTTCTGAGGACAACAGTCCTCCCGAGAACCTCCCAACCTCCCTAGTTTATAATCAATAATGAATACTCAAACAACTACTCAGATAAATCAAGTCTTACCAATCTTTCTCTGTATCTGATCTTCAACAAACTGTTCTGCAATTCTTTTCTTCTTTTGTTTGTTTAGCATGCCTGCTCTGCATCACCTTTTCTGTCATTCTACTCTGCTTCTGTTCTGTCTGTCATTTTTCTCTACTTCTGTTCTTCATTTCATCTCGCTCTGCACATTTGCTTCATTTCTTGCTATGCCTCTGCTCATTTCCTTTTTCTTACCGTTTACTCATTTTTCATTCAGAACAATAGCACCGGTTCAGTCTCACTCATTTTCTTTTATACACACCACCTTGACGATTCCACTTCCCCTTCAAATAGATAATACAAGGACATTTGTCTTGGCAACTGAAACGCTATACGATTTGTCATTATCAGTCTGTTTCTCTTAACATATTCATAACTGAATCGTTAACATGTGAGGAAGAAGAACAACCCTCCGATCAATACTTGATCCAACGGTTCAGATCCCATCGGGATTTCACTCATCACGATTTCGGCATTCTTAGTGTCGAGATGCACATGTACTCGGAACCCCCGATTCTCTGATCCCCGATGTGCTCCTTTCTCGAGCTTTAGCCCCTTCCGACTACAAAATGGTCCATGTGACCAACTATCATGTGACTGTCACCATACCTCTCGTCAGGGTTTCGGGCTTTACGCTGTCGAGAGTCACTGTCCTCTCGAATCCCCGATTTCCGATGAGCCCATTTCTCCACGCACTGGCCCTCCGGGTCCACATGACCATTACTCCGTGACCACAATCTTACCCCATCGGGGCTATGGGGTTTGTGATGCCTCCATGCATACAACCATGGGATTCCCGATTGTCCAAATACCGATGCTCCGTTACGCTGACAGTTGGCCCCCACTCATCGGGGTTTCGCGGATCGCGATTCTGACTTTCACAAAACTCTTGTAAATGGGATCCCCGATTTCCCGATGAACAAAATGCCGATGACGCCTTCATCTTTGACACCTGTCCCTCATATGGACGGTCCCGATCCCTCCGGGATTTCGAGACTTTCGATGTCAAGTGACTTTGTCATTTCAAAGTCCCGATCGCCGATGCCTCTGCTGATGTCACACGTGGTTTGACACGTGTTAGATCCTGCCACGTGTCACTCTGATTCGTGACTTTCATGTGCCTGAAGTGTTGAATTTTCCTGACACCTGTCATTCCCTGGTTGTGCCACGTGTCCCTTGCTGACGTGATCTGCTGTCGTGAGTTGGATCAACGGTTTAGATGCAATCTTGGCTCAATGGCTACGATTGAATCACAATATCGCGTTTCGCGATTTCGGAGTTCTTGATGTCAAGAGATTTTGGCATTACAAAGTCTCAATCCTCGATACTCTGATACGGGCTGTGATCAACGGTCCAGAGGACTTCTTATCCAACGGCTATGATTACATCGTGAAATCGCATATCGCGATTTCAGGGTTTTCATTGTCATTGTTCATGAGACTCGTGAAACTCCGATTCCCAATTCTCCGATGAGAAAAATCAACGGTCCATATCTCAAGCTTGCTTTAACGGCTGTGATCAAATCACAAAATCACATATCGCGATTTCGGGGTTTTTGTTGTCGAGTGAATTGGACATTTCAAAGTCCTAATCCCCAATTCTCCAATGGCTTATCTCTCTCGCAACTTCTACAGATCTGACGGCTGTCGGCCTTTCAGAAAATTTGAATGGGATCCAACGATCACTGACTCTTCTCCTCCCAATTATTGCTATGCTGCTATTCATTGCTATTGTCATCACTGCAACCACAACTGTACTTGCCATCAATGACAAGTATACGCTGATTTGTTGTCTGTTAACTGAATTTTCCAACAATCTCCCCCTTTGGCATTGATGGAAACACTTGCATTCAAACTCAACTCTCCTCTGCATTCAACCATTCAGACTCTCCTCTGCATTCGGCCAAGCAGGCTCGAATCTGTTCCCGAAACATTTCGAACTCGACTCCTTTCTCCCCCTTTGACATCAATGTCAAAGAAGAAACATTCTTCCACTGATCTTGTTGCAGAACGTACTCCCCCTGTCATCTATAAGCATTTAGGAAATTCACCGGATATTCAATAAGCACTCCCCCTGACCAGGTGCACATATTAGACACAAGAGTTTGTAACCCCCAACTTTTGACGAAGATATCCAAAAGGGGTCGCAGCTAATGGTTTAGTGAAAATATCAGCAATTTGTTCTATAGAGGGTATATAGTTCAGTTAAACAATTTTGTTTGATACTTGTTCTCTGAGAAAATGATACTTTATAGGAATATGCTTAGTTTTGGAATGAAGAACAAGATTCTTGGAGACACTTATGGCACTGGTGTTATCACAATGAATTGGAATAGGGTCAGTGTAGGTTACCTTCAAA
>ML780429.1:438757-514732 GCA_009831015.1 Picea engelmannii | reverse complement strand
ACATATCTACCTTTAAATAAAAGGAACCCGCTCTGATACCAATTGTTGGAAATACTAAAACAACTGAGAGGGGGGGGGGTGAATCAGTTGTATGTGAGCTTAAACAATTTTATACTTATTAAACATTGTTAATCTCTCTTCATTTGGTCATCAACAATATACAACATATGAACAGTAAAAATAAAGACCATCAGTCACACATAAAGTACACACAGAGACAGATTTTTCACGAGGAAACCCATAAAGGGAGAAAACCTCTTCTTCTTCGAAATGATAGGTAGTCTTTTTGTACATCATTTACAATTGAGAACCAACTCAATGTGAGGCTGCTACCTCTGTTTTACAAGCTGCAACTTGTTTGAGAGCTCCAACTCTTTGGTTTCTCTAGCACCCACTAGAAGGAAGCACCAACTCCCTGAGTATTCCAGCACCAACTGGATGGAAGCACCAACTTCCTAAAAGTTCCAGCACCAACTGGATGGAAGCACCAACTTCCAGTTACACAGGGTCCAACCTGCATAACAGAAAACACCTGTTCTCCCTAGCACCACCCTGCCACCCTAGTTTCTTTGGCTGCAACCATATGGAAGCTACAACTTCCTGTGTTCAAGCACCCACTTGAACTTCTGAGGACAACAGTCCTCCCGAGCACCTCCCAACCTCCCTAGTTTATAATCAATAATGAATACTCAGACAACTACTCAGATAAATCAAGTCTTACCAATCTTTCTCTGTATCTGATCTTCAACAAACTGTTCTGCAATTCTTTTCTTCTTTTGTTTGTTTAGCATGCCTTCTCTGCATCACCTTTTCTGTCATTCTGCTCTGCTTCTGTTCTGTCTGTCATTTTTCTCTGCTTTTGTTCTGCATTTCATCTCGCTCTGCACGTTTGCTTCATTTCTTGCTATGCCTATGCTCATTTCCTTTTTCTTACTGTTTACTCATTTTTCATTTAGAACAACATCACCAGTTCAGTCTCACTCATTTTCTTTTATACACACCACCTTGACGATTCCACTTCCCCTTCAAATAGATAATACAAGGACATCTGTCTTGGCAACTGAAATGCTAACCGATTTGTCATTATTAGTTTGTTTCTCTTAACAGATTCATAACTGAAGCGTTAACATGTGAGGAAGAACAACAACCCTCCGATCAATACTTGATCCAATGGTTCAGATCCCATCGGGATTTCACTCATCGCGATTTCGGCATTCTCAGTGTCGATATGCACATGTACTCGGAACCCCTGATTCTCCGATCCCCGATGTGCTCCTTTCCCGAGCTTTAGCCAATTCTGGCTACACAATGGTCCATGTGACCAGCTATCATGTGATTGTCACCATACCTCTCGTCGGGGTTTCAGGATTTACGCTGTCGAGAGTCACTGTCCTCTCGAATCCCTGATTTTCGATGAGCCCTTTTCTCCACGCGCTGGCCCTCCGGGTCCACATGACCATTACTCCGTGACCAAAATATTACCCCATCGGGGCTACGGGATTTTTGATGCCTCCATGCATAAAACCATGGGATTACCGATCGTCCAAATACCGACGCTTTGTTACGCTAATAGCTGGCCCCCACTCATCGGGGTTTCGCGGATCGCGATTATGACTTGCACAAAACTCTTGTCAACGGGATCCCCAATTTCCCGATGAACAAAATGTCGACGGCGCCTTGATCTTCGACACCTGTCCCTCAGATGGATGGTCCCGATCCCTCCGGGATTTCGAGACTTTCGATGTCAAGTGACTTTGTCATTTCAAAGTCTCGATCTCCGATGCCTCTGCTGACGTAACATGTGGTTTGACACGTGTTAGATCCTGCCATGTGTCACTCTGATTCGTGACTTTCATGTGCCTGAAGTGTTGAATCTGCCTGACACCTGTCATTCCCTGGTTATGCCACGTGTCCCTTGCTGACGTGGTCTRCTGTCGTGAGTTGGATCAACGGTTCAGATGCAATCTTGGCTCAACGGATACGATTGAATCGCAATATCGCGTTTCGCGATTTCAGAGTTCTTGATGTCAAGAGATTTTGGCATTACAAAGTCCCGATCCCCGATACTCCGATACGAGCTGTGATCAACGGTCCAGAGCACTTCTTATCCAACGACTGTGATTACATCGCGAAATCGCATATCGTGATTTCGGGGTTTTCGTTGTCATTGTTCACGAGACTCGTGAAACTCCGATTCCTGATTCTCTGATGAGAAAAATCAACGGTCCATATCTCAAGCTTGCTTTAACGGCTGCAATCAAATCACAAAATCGCATATCGCGATTTCGGGGTTTTTGTTGTCGAGTGAATTGGACATTTCAAAGTCCCGATCCCCGATTCTCCAATGGCTTATCTCTCTCGCAGCTTCTACAGATCTGACGGCTGTCGGCCTTTTGGAAAATTTGAATGGGATCCAACGATCACTGACTCTTCTCCTCCCGATTATTGTTGCGCTGTTATTCATTGCTATTGTCATCACTACAACCACAACTGTACTTGCCATCAATGACAAGTATACACGGATTTGATGTCTGTTAACTGAATTTGCCAACAAAAAAACCATAAAAATAAAATTTACCCTTATATCTACAACCTTATAATGAACGATCCATATTGACTATGAAATTACAATATTTTACAAGGTGATTTTTCCCAATAATTCTCTTCGGCGGCGCTGCCTCTGAATCCCTCATGAGAGGGGAGTCTACAAAAATTTTCACCGCCCCCCTAGACCCCCCTAGAGATATTTGTGAGGGGGAGGCCCCCCCACACCCCCACATTAGGAAATTGGGTCCAAGCATGACTGAAAAAAACCTATGGATCGAGAAGATAAGAGAGCTTCCCAACCAATAGTTCGATAATCCCAAAGTGTCGAGTACAACATCATATGCAAATTTGACTTGGCCGAATTGATCATCCACTGAAGAATAGTATTTAGAGACTTATTAACAGCCTCCACTTAACCATTATCCTATTGGTAGTAAGGTGATGAATTTTCCTACTGGAAGTGACTACCATGATCTGTGACAATCTATTTCAAAATACTGAACCTGGCTACAATCTAGTTAAAAATGAAAAGTGCAGTCGTTTCCCTATCATTGTTGAACATCGAAATAGCCTCGAACCACTTAGTGAAATAGTCTACTGCTATGATGATATAGTGATTCCCCCTAGATGTTACACATTATTTATGTCACCCTTATGACCATTAATGATGTAAACCTATCCTTTGTCTTTAGAGGGATCAGTGACCTTAATTCCTAATAAAAGAAGGGAGAAGAACTTTACCTGAGAGGTGAAATCATATTTTCCTTTGTAAAAACCTTATTAAGGAGGATCGTCACACCCTATCCATTTCTATGGATGCGATGATCTTGGATTGTTGCATGCTGCACTAAACCTAGTCTATGATGTCGTCGCACTCTGCTCAGTTCCAGGGGTGCAATGAGGTTTGTACATGGGAAAAACGAGCATCTTCTTGATGCTTATAGAAGGAGAAGCTTCTATGGTGAGGTGGCTTCAAATCATTTTGGATCTTACTCGCTTTTATGATTTAGTGGGATCATCCTAACCTCCTCACCTTATCCTCTTCAGCTTATAAAAGGAGAGGAGCTCTCATGGAGAAAGTTAGATTGAGAAATTTAGCTTGATTGGGTTTTTGGATTGAGCTTTGAGATTTTCTTTGTCAAGATAGATTGTTGATCTTAGAATCTATGGAGCAGAAGTGTGTGGGAAGAAAGGGACTTTTAAAAGTTACATTACAACATCAAGGACTCAGTTGTATTCTCCTTTTCATATTTTTAATACAACAATATATTTCTTTCCCATAAAAGTATCTTTATTTTATTGTATGACTCCTTGATCACATACATAGGTTTTGTTGAGTATACGTTGTTACTTTCACTTTGTTGTCTTGTTTTGTTTTATAGGTTCATCATCCCATAAGCCTTGGAATGGAGCGATAATGACACTAGTGAGGATAAGAAACATTTAAAAGGTATGTCATTTATCTCTTGTTCGTTAGTATGCTTGATGATTGAAACTTAGGGAAAGTTTTACATTCTGTCTTGTTTTGTTCTAGTTTCGGGGTGGATATAGGGAGATATGTTTGTGTCCGCACTTACCTATTAGTCCAATAAAAAAATTGGTGACCATACTGGGGAACATATTGTTTTCCTAGTAGTCTTTCTTTCTTTCTTTGATTTTCTGGGCTCTATTTTCTGAGTCACTGGGAGATCTAGATTGACTCTTTGACTATTAAACCTCACTGGAAAAACTTTCATTGCTTTATATTTTTTCCATTTTTCCTTTGATCGTCGCACCCTAATTTGAGATATAGTGCAACGATCTAAGATAAATGCACCCTACCATTTGACACAGTGTTTTGTTCTCGCACTATATTTGTTCCCTAGCCTCCGACGATCAAGGATTGTTGCATTGTGTTAGTCTGCAGCCTGCAACGATTGTGATTTTTTTTTTTTTTTATGGTTTTCTTGCCCAGATTTTAGCTACGATTTTGGGGTGATTTGTTGGGTCTGATTACAGTCTGCTTGAAAACTTTGAATCTTCTTTTAGCTATCCTTGAAACAAAAAATAATAATTTCTTTCTTTGCATTAGATTGGGGGCATCCTTGCATTTGAAGTAGAAAAATTGCATGGTTTTTGTCATTTTTGGTATTGAAATCTTAAAAACAATTTTTGAAAGCACTTGAAACTCTTTTAAATTTTAAGGAGTCAAAAAAGTGCTTAACTATGGAATCACACCCTTTTTCTAGATTTAGTCTCCTTAGCCCGAAAAGGTATAAAATTTATTTAGGAGAACTCTCCCAACGAGACTAATCTTCTGAGGTGTACCTTTTTCCTCCTTAACTCATGCCAGTAGATGTTCTTCTAGACTAATTTAACGAGTGTGAAGAAACAAGGTCACTTGGATATCTTTTCGATTTTAGGGAGTCTTAAAAGAGATTAACTATGGACTCTGTGGGGGTTCATTTTTCGTAAGTAATCTCCAAGGCCCGAAAAAGGTGATAAACCACAACCAAGGAGAATGTTCCTTTTTTGTAAATTTAGTCCCTCAGTCCCGAAAAAGGGTTAAACTTATACATGAGAATACTCTTATAGTGAACCAAATTTAAGTCCTAGAGTATAGCTGTGCTCGTACAATTGACCATGTGGACCAAAAAAGGGGTAAACTACTGTCGAACAGACATTCCTTTAATTTTTAGTTTGACGAGCATGAAGGGAAACAAGATAGATCGACTATATTTTCATGTTTAAAAAGTATGAAAAGTTCTTAAAGAAAATTCCAGTAGTCACTTTTCAAATTAATCCAGACAATATTGAAAATCATGAATGTAGGCTCCTCGGATGTTTCTTTCAAAATTCAAAGTGAGATTGAAAGACAACAAAGCATGCTCATTTTGGGATTGTTGAGGGTGAGGCTGAGAATGATGGTTTATCAAATGAATGAGGCTGAATCTTGTAATCAAGACAATACTAACAAGGACTCTTGAGCCTAAAGTCATTTGAAGATGACATGGATGCCAAAATGCAATAAAGATATATCTAGAGAATCCATGTAAAGGTAGGCTCTACCACCTAATTACGACACTTATAAAGAAGAAAGGATCGTTCTATTTCTCACTTCGATGGGATCGAACCTATGGAAAAGAGGAAAAGACAATGAGATGTAGAAGGTGGAGGTGGAATCCTAACTTATATGCGAAAATTTGAAAAAACATATTTTTACCAAAGGATCTTTAAAAATAACCCATCTCCAAAAAAAGTTACCAAATTGAAAGCAAAGTGCATCGTAACATCAAATAAGAAACTCAAGAACCATACTAAATGATTTCAAGCCCGAAAAAATGACAAAAGGGTAGAAAAAGTGGCAAAAAAGGGCCAAACAAGTCTATAAATAGAATATGACAGCTCATTTTCACCATTGTAATTTGAAAATTAACCAAAAGGAGAAAAGACCCCTTTTCTAAAAGAGTTGATTCCGGGAGCTTCAGAGGACTAAATGAACTTTCGCTCAGACCAAGTAAGTATAAACTCATCCCTCTTTCATTTATATTCTTCCTTTATTCATTTTTTTTAGTCTTTTGGGGGGCGCGTCCTCTTAAAAAAGGGTAGCCCTATGTCTACGTGGGTTGTTTAAGGACAACCCACGTACATCTGTGAGCAGAAAAAAGACTTCCCGCGGATGTACGTGACTGTGTCCAAAACATCCTGCGTACACCCTCAAAATGTATGAAAAAACAAAAACTCAAGAGCTAACACCCCCTTGAACTTGTCATGTAGCGATATGCATGTCCACTAGAGGGATAGGGAACATGAAGATATTGATATCTTGGTTGATGAGGACCCTCCTGCCATTTTTGCATTAAAACAATGTGGGCTATGGAATTTCTACTCATGTCTTCTTATGAGGGCACAACTTAGGATTCTAAATGCACTGGTGGATTACTAACACCTAGACGCATAGGCGATCATGCTTTAGGGGCAGTCGTGGACTCCAATGACCGAGGACATTTACTTCTTGATTGGCCTCTTGAGGAGAGGGGAACCCGTCAATCTGCACACGTTTCCTCCTGGGCCCTTCAACATCACTGAATACATCAACATGCACTGTGAGTTAGGCACTGAGAAAGTAGTTTCTCAAGTGCCCATTAACAATATCACCAACCTATCACTAAAAGTGGTCCTATTTCTCATCGGGTGGATCGATAGATCCACAACCATCCACCAAGATTCTTGGTCACATATGTATTGTGCCATGCAGTTCCTTGATGCACATATATTTGACTGGATCATGACCATACTTACTTGCATGAAGAGGAAAATAACAGAGTGTCGTGACCATAACAAAAAAAACTTCAGGTTCGGTACTGTTCTATGCTCATTCTTCTTTGAGAGGGTATCCAACCTTAGTCCGCGAAAGATAGAGCAGGGGCATGTGGCCTCCTTCCCAGCAGTGTGTAGATGGGTGGCCTTGCTGCCATGAAAGGGGGGAGGAAGGACCATAGAGGTCATCGACGACACATTTTTTTACTGGTGGGAATGACAGATTCCGACAATAGAGGACTATCTCTATGCTATAATCAACTTTTCGAAGGATCCGGACATGCCCATACCTCCTGGAGTGAGGCAAGGAGAGATGGGTATGTGTGTTTTTAAATTTATTTAATTTTTAAGTTTATTTTATATATATCATTTTTATGAGTATCAAAGTACCTGGCAACTATGTACCTATTTTATCCACAGATGTGGGACTTGTGCACCCGATAGACTTCTCGAGGACTAGGCGACATGACGCAGGACGCACTCGCAAGCACATCTGCTCACAGGATCTTCTCTCTTCCCGGGCCCGAAGAACTCTAAGGCTCTTCTAATTCCCTATCGGGAATCTTGCACCCACAAAAAACTCTCGTGGGATCTCCCTTTCTTTACAATTTGGGAGATTGGACTTCGCGATTTCACGAATCTAAAGGTCAAGTGTTGGGTTCTCAAAACCCCGAACCCCGACAACAGTCAACGCTGACCTTTCCCCTTTTCTATCAGGACTTGCTCTATCGCGATTTTTCCCTTCGCAATATCAAACAACTTGTATCCCCGACTCTCGATGCCTGATACGCTAAACGTCCGGCGCTTGCGCAGGTTGACTTTTCAATGGTCCTTCACCTCCGTCGGCATTTCGGGGTTTGCATGATCATGAATCCTAATGCATATGTTTCGAGCCTTCTCCTTCCCTGAATTTCTGAAAGGATGTGCCACCTGTCCTCCTACCGATGACTGTGGCCCACACTGTTCCTTTGGCCTGTCGGGATATCGTGTTTCGCGATTCCAACTTGCAAGAGTATCCTGTCCTCGGGACCTCCGATACGCCGAACCCCAACTTCGTCAGGTATTCCAACATGTGTCCTTCTTGAGATCCACGGCTATGATCCCCTCGTTGTTTCGGAACTCAAAAGGTCTCAGGCTCTTGACCTCTGAACCCTCGATATACCGATGACTCCTGGTTCCTACCACCTGTCCCAACAAATGGACAACTCTGAGATTGTCGGGATTTCCACGGTGGATTTGCTGATCTCTGGTCCACGGGATCCCCGATTTCCCGAACTCTGATGCCTCAATATCCCAATGCTTCTCGGGGTTTCCACTCTGCTCACGAGGATTTAAACTCTGTGCAACTCCTGTCAAATGAACGGATGACGGGTAACTATTTGATAATCCAACGATCCACGATCCCTAGAGCTTGAGATCCGGATGCAACCATAACCTCCCCGCTACTCTGGCAGATCTGACGGTTGGTGGGATTTCTCAAATCCTCTCCACAAGATCCTGACCGTCTATCTTTTCCTCCTCGATATGTTCACGAAGTGAACCAAGGACTCCTTCCTAGACTTAATCACCTGTGACACAAACCTCCATTGCCTTGAGTCACTCGATATGCTCCAACTCCTTATGATACCTTCAATAGCTTCAAAGGATTTATCCCTCCTGAGCTTTCTCACGACTCTGAGTCTTAGAGAAGATTTTTGCACGCACTCCTTGCGGCAATTCTTAGACACTTCCAAGTGTTGAATACCTTCGACTTTGCGCACTCCTACAGAAGCAGGCTTCCAAATGCTTGCTCAGGTTCACAACCATGAGGCCTTCCCTGGCCTGTGCAATCCTTGCACAATGCTTGTGCCCCAAATGCACTTTTGGGTGAATGAGGACAAAAGTTAACTATCTAAGACTTCTGTCAACGCACTCCTTGCAGACACCTTCAACTGCACTCCTTGCAGGAATTCTTGCTCAGATAGAGAAATAGTTGAAGCTCATTCCACTTCCTCTCATACTTCACTTAGAACATGAAATCATATACACAGCATAACAACAAATGCATAACAGGAAGCAAACATCTATGAGCATATCAATTTACATACATACACAGAGAATAACACAATGCCATGAATTTGAATCAATTTCCTTCTATTAATTCAAGATCTGTACATGGATGTTCTTACAAAGTTCTTTGCTTCCCTCCTGTGTTCTTCATACACAAATGCTCATAATCATGTTACAATACAAAATGAGTGTGTCTATATCATGTTTCCCTCTTGCGCTCTCAAACAGTCTAATCTAGAATTTAATTTCTAACTACCTGCATTAACTATCTTAAATGCCTCCTACCTACAAAGGATGAGAGCGTATGGCTCAAGGTCCGATTACATTTACACAAGTGCGCTTCATTAAATTGCTACATTTATGATCACACAACAGTCCCAAGGTAAATTTCAAAATTTGTGCTGGCTTGTCCAGCTGTCTCCTTGCATTCTGCGCTGGCTTGCTTGACGTCGGAGATGCTCCCGCATCATACTCCCTCGCTTGAAAACTTTCATGGGCTCCTATCCATGAGCTCCTGCATGGTATGTCCATGCTTCTGTATCTCTGCCTCAGTCTCCCAGCTGGCATATTCAACTGGATGGCCTTTCCATTTCACCAAATATTCAAAATATTCTTTCCTTTTGGTCTTCTTACCAATTCTTTTATCCAGTATGCGCTCCATCTGTGGCTTTTCTACAACTGGCATTTGTTTTCACCACTGAACCTCTGACTGTTCATCACTTCTAGTCTCTATCTCCCCAGCTCTGTATGGGTATAAATCTGAGACATTGAATATCGGAGAAATTCCGATCCCATCGGGTAATTCAATCTCATAAGCATTTTCTCCAATTTTCTTCAAGATCCTACATGGCCCAATTTTATTCATATTCAATTTATTATACGTTCCTCTCAGGAACCTTTCCTTTCTCAAATGTGCTAAAATCAAGTCACCAACTTCGAATTGAAGTTGTCTTCTATGCTGATATGCTCTGCGCTTATACTCCTGACTTGAATTCTGCAACCGCTCCTTCACTCGGTTGTGAAGTTCCTTCATTGCTTCAACGAACTCTACTGCACTAGCGCTCCTAGTTGCATTCTGTTCTAAATACCTTAGTTCAGAAATTCCTCTCGGTTGTATGCCATAAACAACCTGAAATGGACTCCGGCCTGTGCTCCGATTCACTGAATCATTATACGCAAACTTTGCCTGTGGTAATATGTTGTCCCACTGGTTGTGGTGCTCTGTCACCAAGCTTCTCAGCAAATCTCCTAGAATTTTGTTTACCACTTCTATATGTCCATCTCTCTATGGATGATAAGGTGAACTAAACAACAAATTAGTTCCCAGATTCTTCCATAAGGTCCTCCAGAAGTGCCCTATGAACTTCGTATATCTATCCGAAACGATACTCCTCGGTAAGCCGTGAAGTCGAATGAATTCTTTGAAAAACAGGTTCGTGATGTGAGTCGCGTCACTGGTTTTCTGACATGGAATAAAGTGTGCCATTTTGGAAAATCTATCCACCACCACAAAGATCGAATCATAACCTCTTTGTATTCTTGGAAACCCCAATATGAAATTCATGCTAATTTCATCCCATGGCCTCTCAGGTATGGGTAATGGTTGATAAAAACCTACATTCTGCTTCCTTCCCTTCGAATGCTGGCAAATTCTGCATCTATCCATGAATCTCTTGACATCTGCTCGCATCCCTGGCCAAAAGTATGATTCGCTCAGCTTTGCAAATGTTTTGTCATGACCAAAGTGTCCTGCCAATCCTCCACTGTGTTTCTCCTTCAACACATTCTCCCTCATGGAGCATTTCAGAATACACAGTTGATTACCTATGAATAGTAATCCTTCCTAGATCATATAGTCCTTCCAAGGTCTTCTGTCTCTGAGAATTGGATTCTCAGCTTCTTCATATGCCTCCTTAAAGTCTTGATCTTCTGCGTACATGTCCCTGAGATCATCAAAACCCAACGTTTTGATTCGGAACTCCTGCAACAACAAACACTTCCTGCTCAAAGCATCAACAACTTTTTTAGCAGTACCAAAAATATGTTTTATCACAAATGTGAAATTATGCATATACTCAACCCATTTGACATGTTTCTGATTCAACTTCTCCTATTGAGTCACAAACTGCAGTGCATGATTGTCACTGTACAAAACAAATTCTTTGGGTATCAAGTAATGCCTCCACTTCTTCAGTGCCTGTATGATGGCATAAAATTTCTTATCATATGTGGAATACTTCACCTTTTCTTCATTTAGCTTCTCGCTGAAATACGTGATCGTCCTGTCTTCCTGACTTAAGACTGCCCCGATTGCAAATCCGCTTGCATCGCATTTCACCTGAAATGTCTTCTGGAAATCCAGCAACACCAGAACTGGTTGTTTCATGATCTTCCTCTTCAACAAATTGAAACTCTTCTCAGCCTCTTCAGTCTAGTGAAAATATTTATGTATTTTCTTCACTGTATCCATCATCGCTGGGCTAATTCCACTGAAATTCCTGATGAATTTCTGGTAGAAACTAGCCAATCCATGAAAACTTCTCACCTCGAATACATTCCTCGGTAATGGCCAATTTTTAATTACCTCCACCTTATCTGGATCCATCCTCAACTCATTCACCGAAATAACAAACCCCAAGTAAATGAGCTCTGTCTTCATGAATGAGGATTTCTTCACGTTTATCAACAGCTTGTCCTGCTATAATTTCTGCATCACTGTAGCCAAATGCTTCAGATGCTCTGCTGTTGTTTTACTAAAAACCAGTATGTCATCCAAATACACAATGAAAAATTTCTCGATGAATTCCTTCAGGACTTCATTCATCAACCTCATAAAGGTACTTGGCGCATTTTTTAAGCCAAACGGCATAAAAAGCCATTCATATAAACCCTCGATTGTCTTGAATGTTGTTTTCCATTCATCGCCTTCCCTCATGCGAATCTGGTGATATCCACTTTTCAAATCAATCTTTGAAAAATACATGGCTCCGCTCAAGCAGTCCATCAGATCATCCATCCTTGGCAATGGAAATCTGTACCTGATGGTTATCTTGTTGATCACCCTTGAGTTGGTACACATCCTCCAGCCTCCGTCTTTCTTCGGACTGAGTACTGTCGGAACAACACATGGACTCAAGCTTTCCTTGACCAAACCTTTGTCCAATAACTCCTGGACTTGCCTTTTAACTTCTTCATTTTCTTGCGGCGTCAATCTGTACACAACTTTGTTTGGTAAACTGGCTCCTGGTATGAGATCAGTATGATGGCTCACACTTCTGATCAGTGGCAATGAACGAGGTAATTCATCCACTACAATGTCAACGAACTCTTCCAATAGTTCCTGAACCTCCTCTGGTAAATCATCCACTCTTGTGCTAGTCAAGACAAATTTTGTCTTTCTGACCACAATGAATTGCGGTTCCTCCTTCTTCTTGACCTCGGTAAGGAGTTCCTTCCCACTCATGAGAAGTATTGTGTTGCTTACTTCCAGTTTCGCCTCCTTATCCTTTATTGGACGTAACATGTGTGTCCTCCCATTCTTCTCCAGGGTGTATGTGTTCATTCGCCCATCATGAATCACATTTATGTCATATTGCCATGGTCTACCCATCAATATATGGCAAACATCCATAGGAATGACATCACATAATATATTATCATTATATCCTCCTATCTTGAATTCAACCAAGCACTGTTTAGTGATAGTTACCTGATGTCCCTTTTGTAGCCATGAAACTTTGTATGGGCTTGGATGATCAGTCGTCTCTAGCTCTAGCTTCTCTACCATATCGGTTGAAATGAGATTGTCCGTACTACCACTGTCTACAATGACTTTGCATACCCAATCCTTGGTCTTGCAAGCAGTCCTAAAAAGACTGTTTCTCTGCACTGAATTCTCCATCTCCTTCTCTGGCGTTAAGAGAACCTTTCACATCATCAATGATATTCTTCCTTCAGCGTCTTCCACTTCAACATCTCACCTCTGTGCCTCAACGATGTGAGTTTCTCCAGTTTCTTTCTTTTTATCAGGACACTCGAATGGCTTGTGCCCATTCTTTCTGCACGTGAAGCATGTGATTACTCCACCTCTTCCTCTTCATCTACCTCTAGTACGAGGAAAAGTGTTGTTATCAGCATAATCTCCTCTCTGCTCATTTTCCTACCTTCTCTGTTCAACATATGGCCCTCGATGTGAGGTTCCACCTCTCTCTGTCCTAGTCTGAGGTTCTTCCAGTCGTCCCTGGACTTCTGGGTTCTTTCCTGGGCAACTGATTTGCCTCTGGGATGACTTCTACCTCTGCCTCTTTGACCATTCTTTCGGCTCAGCTTCTCTTCAGCTTTCAGAGCCATCTGATAAGCATCTTCCACCGTTCGGATGGTTACCATGCTCATCTCATCCTGAATCTCGTATATCAGGCCATTCATATACCTGGCTACTTTTTCGTCATTGCTTTCATGATGACCTACCCTAATATTCAACCTGTAAAATTCCTTAGTATATTCCTTTACTGTCATAAGCTTCTGTCTCAGGTTCTGCATTCTCCTGAACAGAGAAATTTGATAGTCCCTAGGAATGAATTTTGCCTTCATCTTTACAATCATCCTATCCCAGCTCTTAATTTTCTGCTTGCCTTGGCAACGCCTATCCGCTTGTAGTTCATCCCACCACAATGCTGCATGTCCTTTTAATCTCGTGATGGCATGCTTGACCTTCTTTTCCTCTTCAATATCTTCATAGTCAAAGTATGTGTCTAGAGCTCTAATCCAATCTAGAAGCTCTTCTACATCCAGATTTCCCTCATAAACTGGAATGTCCATTTTCGCCTTTGCACCCATCCTTGCAACAGCTTTAAGCAAGCGTTCATTGGCTACATCTTCTGCTGTGACTTCTTCTTCTCCATGCCCAGCATCATCTTCACTTTCAGACTCACTGATATCTCCTACATCGGTTGAGCGTTTTTGTCTTATCTCCATGTCCACAAGTCTGGCACGTATGTTATGCAAATCTCTTTCTACTTCTAGAATCTGCACCTGTCTACCCCTTCCTCTGGACATTTCCCTTTACTCCTCTGGATCGGGTGATTGTCTATCTCTTCTCCTTGGCAGCATGGTGAATTTTCTTCCTCCCTTCTACAGAAAGCAAAGAAGCTTTTCTCAGCTCTGATACCACGTGACGCAGGGCGTGCTCGCAAGCACGTCCTCTCATAGGATCTTCTCTCTTCCCGAGCCCGAAGAACTCTAAGGATCTTCTAATTCCCTATCAGGAATACTGCACCCACAACAAACTCTCGTGGGATCTCCCTTTCTTTACAAATCGGGAGATCGGACTTCACGATTTCGCGAATCCAAAGGTCGAGTGTTGGATTCTCAAAACCTCGAACCCCGACAATAGTCAACGCTGACCTTTCCCCTTTTCTATCGGGACTTTCTCTATCACGATTTCACCCTTCGCGATATCGAACAACTTGTATCCTAGACTCTCGATGCCCGATATGTTGAACCTCCGACACTTGCGCAGGTTGAATTTTCAACGGTCCTTCACCTTCGTCGGTATTTCGGGGTTCGCAAGATTGGGAATCCTATTTCATATGTTTCGAGCCTTCTCCTTCCCTGAATTTTCGAAAGGATGTGCCACCTGTCCTCCTACCGATTACTGTGGCCCACACTGTTCCTTTAGCCTGTCGGGATATCGTGTTTCGCGATTCCAACTTGCAAGAGTATCCTGTCCTCAGGAACTCCGATACGCCGAACCCTGACTTCCTCAGGTCTTTTGACACGTGTCCTTCTTGAGATCCATGGCTATGATCCCCTCGCTGTTTCGGAACTCAAAAGGTCTCGGGCTCTTGACTTCTGAACCCCCGATATACCGATGACTCCTGGTTCCTACCACCTGTCCCTATAGATGGATGACTCTGAGCTCGTCAGGATTTCCACGATGGATTTTCCAATCTCTGGTCGACAGAATCCCCGATTTCCCGAACTCCGACGCCTCAATATCCCAATGCTTCTCGGGGTTTCCACTCTACTCACGAGGATTTAAACTCTGTGCAACTCCTGTCAAATGAACGGTTGACGGGTAACTATTTGATGATCCAACGGTCCACGATCCCTAGATCTTGAGCTCCGGATGCAGCCATAACCTCCCTGCTACTTTGGCAGATCTGACGGCTAGCGGGATTTCCCAAATCCTCTCTGCAAGATCCTGACCATCTGTCTTTTCCTTCTCGATACATTCACGAAGTGAACCAAGGAATCCTTCCTGGACTTAATCACCTGTGACACAAACCTTCGTCACCTTGAGTCACTCGATATGCTCCAAATCCTTATGCTACCTTCAATAGCTTCAAAGAATTTATCCCTCCTGAGCTTTCTCATGACTGTGAGTCTTAGAGAATATTTTTGCGCGCACTCCTTGCGGCAATTATTAGACACTTCCAAGTGCTGAATACCTTCGACTCTGAACACTCCTGCAATAGCAGTCTTCCAAATTCTTTCTCAGGTTCGCAACCCTGAGGCTTTCCCTGGCCTGCACACTCCTTGCATGGATCTTGTGCCCCAAATGCACTTTTGGGTGAATGAGGACAAAATTTAACTATCTAAGCCTTTTGTCAACGCACTCCTTGCAGACACCTTCAACTACACTCCTTGCAGGAATTCTTGCTCAGATAGAGAAACATTTGAAACTCATTCCACTTCCTCTCAGACTTCACATAGAACATGAGATCATATACACAACATAACAACAAATGCATAATAGAAAGCAAACATCTATGAGCATATCAATTTACATACATACACAGAGAATAACACAATGCCATGAATTTGAATCAATTTCCTTCTATTAATTCAAGATATGTACATGGGTGTTCTTACACAGTTCTCTGCTTCCCTCCTGTGTTCTTCATACACAAATGCTCATAATCATGTTACAATACACAATGAGGGTGTCTATATCCTATTTCCCTCTTGCGCTCTCAAACAGTCTAATCTAGAATTTAATTTCTATCTACCTGCATTAACTGTATTAAATGCCTCCTACCTACAAAGGACGAGAGCGTATGGCTCAAGATCTGATTACATTTACACAAGTGCGCTTCATTAAATTTCTACATTTATGTTCATGCAACAGTCCCAAGGTAAATTTCAAAATTTTTGCTGGCTTGTCCAGCTGTCTCCTTGCATTCCACGCTGGCTCGCTTGATGTGGGAGATGCTCCTGCATCACGACATCATCGACCAGAGGTAGTACCAACAACAACAGTCAGTGGACCATCAGTCATAGAGGAACCTCTAACCAGAGAGGCTGAGAGAGTTTTGAGATGGGTGGAGTAGAATCTTACCACACTCACTCGTGCAATTCCCACGGCCAAGATCGATAATCTCCTGCCATTGATGCAGCCTCACATAGGTCGGTTTCCATGGACTTGGGTCCAACTCTTTCAACATTTGGAAAACACTATCGTTCACTACGACAGGGCCAATAGGTCCAGAGCTTAGATAGGATGGACTTCATATGTGCAGAGGGAATTCTTTTTGTATATGTTTTAGGGCATAAACCTCATGATGTAGACTGGATAATTATTTTTTGAGGCATTCACGGCCATCTATGTACTCTAACACATTTCGAGATATATTTATATTTACATCTCTTATGTCTTATGGATCACATTTATTTATAAATGTATGTACATGTGTATGTGTGTGCTTCTTTTTATGTGTGTGAAATATGCCAATCTAATACTTGATTAGCTAGAGTATCTATTATTTGATTTAATATCCTAGGAAAATGGATATACATAATGTAATCAAAACAACATTCTAAGAGATGTACTCTAAGGAATCGTCGATGTAAAGTAGGATCATAAATGAGGTAAACCCCATTTAACTGGGAAACAAGCAACTGAGCATCTAAGTAGACCTAGAGGTGAAAGATACCATGCAATAGAGCGTCATGAAGCAATTGTGTCATTGCGTTGTACACGATGACATTGTTTGTAGATTCACCTAGACATATACCTCCAGAAGATAGAAATTGGCCTTGAGGTGTGAAATCACCCAAGTTGTGGAAGCAAGCCTCCGAGTGTGTCGGATAGCGTCGTCCACGAACCCAAAGAACACCTCTGATTCACTTGACATATTCCATAGTGAAAAAGATAAGATAAATAATGACACATCCATAAAACAAAAAGTCAAACAAAAACTAATTGTATAAGAACTATACATATGTACAAGAAGTCACCCAAGGAAACCAACCTACGAGTAATAGAGCCCATTTCTAGGCTCATCAAAGGCATTTCCCTCAAAGTCAACCAGACTATAAGAACCCTTCTTTAATACCTCTTTCATAATGAAAGGTCTGAACCACATGGGTTTGAACTTGCCTGCCCCTAGGGGATCCTTATCTTGGTCATGGACCAGGACAACGTCGCCTTCGGAGAAAATCCGAGGATGAACATACCGATCATATTGACACTTGACTCATTTCTTGTGAACCTCATTAACCAAGGCTACATCATGACGTTTCTCATCGAGATGCTCAAGATATAATAGGTGTTCCTCAAGCAGTGAAGTGTCTTGCAATAACTCTAGTGTCAATTTTAAGGACGAGATATGGAACTCTATAGGAAAGACTTATTCCAGATCGTAAACAAGTTGAAAAGGTGTGAGACCGGTGGAAATATTTACAGACATTCGGTAGGCCCATAAGGCCAAGTACAACATCAAATTCCAATTTGATTTGGCTAGATTGATCGTTCACTGCAGAATGGTCTTGAGGGACTTATTCATAGCTTCCACCTGACCATTTTTTTGTGGGTAGTAGGGTGACAAATTTTGTTGCCTCAACCCAATATTTGATGTTAACTCAGACATCATTTTTTTCTGGAAGTGACTGCCATGGTCAGTGACAATATCCTTCGGGATGTCGAACCTAACTATTATCTGGTTAAAAATGAAGAGAGTTGTTTTTTCACGATCATTATTGAATGTTTCCATAGCCTCGACCCACTTTGTGAATTATTCTAGTGCTATGATTATATCTGAATCTAGGTGGCATGTAGTAAAATAAATCCCCCACTTAGTGAAGGGACCAACAATGATGACGAGAAACATGGGAGCGGGATGTGCCCTCATCTTCCGAGAGAAGATATGACATAGGTGGCACTTAAAATTATGGAGATAGACTAGTATATTTCCATACCAAGGGTCTGAATATGTGATTAGAAAAAGATCATCTTTAATAGGCGATTCTTCAGGCATGACTTCACCTGACTCGACTAGAAGCTCCGAGATAAGTTTTGCAAAGACTAGTGACTTTTTGTATTTCATGGAAACAAAATCCAAGTAAAATTTCTGGAGGATAACAATCCATCTACTAATCTTCCCACTGATGACTCATCATGTAAACACATATTGAAAGGGATTCACAATGAAAAAAATGGTGGTCTTGCAAAGCAAGATATAATGATGGAACCGCTAGACATCATGCACTGCTGCCAATGTAAGCTTATTAACGTGAGAATAATTGAGTTCTGGACCAACCAGTCCTTGGCTTAGGTAATAAATCACATGCTCTTCGAGGAGATTGTACTCTTGAACCAATACCATGCCGATGGTCGACTCTACAGCGACCAATTACAATAAGAAATATTTATTATAATTGGGAGGCCGAAGCAGAGGGCCAGATGCGAGGGCGCGTTTCAATGCTTCAAAAGATAATTTAGAGGCTTCATCCCAACAGAAAGGGACTCCCTTTAATAAATGCATGAACCCTTTAGTGATCTCGAAATAGTTTGTAATAAAACTCTTAAGAAAGTTCTCTTTCCCCTGTAAGCTCTGAAGCTGGGAGATTATGCACAGGGGAGGAAACTAAACTATCACCTAAACCTTTAGAGGATCAATCATTTTCCCTATTCTTGAAACTATGAAACCTAGAATATGGCTCGACGTCACGTAGAAACTGCATTTGTTAGGATTCAAGCGAAACTGATAGTAGAAACATCGCTCAAAGATTAGTCGGAGGTGTGTAGGATGATCATCTCTATTACGAGATTGTGATGCTATATCATCGAGATAATCCTTGAATATATGTCTAAGGTCATGGAAATCAAAATACATGGCCTGCTAAAAAGTGGATCCAACATTATTCAGGCCAAACGACATCTTACGATAATAAAATGTGCCCCATGGACAGATAAAAGATATTTTATGTTGGTCCTTGGGTTTGATCTGAATCTGGTTATATCCTGAGAAACCATCCATGAATGAAAAGACCTCATAGCCTGCACATTCATCAAAAATATGATCAATGAATGGGGTGGGGAAATTATCCTTTCTACATGCCTTATTCAAATCACGGAATTCCATGCACATGCAAATCATGTCCTAATTTTTGTTAACCAGAACATGATTTGACACCCATTCCATCAGTTGCACGGGGTAGATAAATCCTTCCTTGAGTAGTTTCTCTACTTAATCCTTAATAGTTGTTTCTTTCTGAGGATTCACCGGATGAATCTTCTATCGAACCAACATGGCATCGGGATAATTCGTTATCTCATGTTCGAAGATTCTTGGATCAATGCCTAGCATTTCCTCATAAGACCAGGAAAAAATGTCATGAAATTCCTTAAATAAATATGTATAGATTCAAATCTCCTCAGGGGAGCAGTTTTCTATGAAGAAGAAATTCTCCATGATGCCAGGGTTTCTGGAGATATATATAGGTACCTTTTCAGCGATACTTTCCATATTATCATTGTCATAAACTGTGTGCATAGCTAGAGGATTAAAAGGACAAGACATGTCTCCAGTCATAGTCAACACAGATTCATTTGCCTCTATCCTTCTCAACTCTGGGAGGAAATAAGATATGGGATGGAGATCATCCTAGGGTCTGCCTGGACCAATCAATGCCTCAAGAATCTCCTCATCCAAGGGAAAGACCAAGTTTATAGAATCGATATTGGTGAGGTAAACTTCAGCCCAAATAGGCTCAAGAATTGGATCTAACTCCTGTGCGAGAGTCAAATCGAGGTTGGCCTAAGCTTGTTGGACAATACTGTATGCAACTTCCACCATGGAAAAGGGCATGGCCATGCCAGGGTGCCTTGTCCCTTCCATCGTAGTTGATGGGGGAGGAATAGTCCACGGATCATGAAAGTAAGTCACACGAAATGACGACACTTGAAAAATGTGAGCCCTAGTCTGGTCAAGGACAACCAATATAAAATTGACATCACCAGAAGGAGGCAAGTAGTCGAAAGTACCCATCAATGGTGGGCACAAACGAACCCCCATGTTGACAATGTGAGGCTAAGGGTTATCAATCATCGGGACCATGGATTCCCCCAATGAAGGGTTAGGTTGGGAGAAGGAAAACTGATCAATGGTCATGATTCAACCCTAGTGTGGAAATAATAAGACTCAAAAAACAATGGCAACCACTGCATGCATTGCATAGGTCCAACTCCTTCCTAACAGAACATTATAGTCGAGAGGCGCATCGACCACTTCAAATTCAATGCACATGTTCTTTCCTCCCAACTACACGGGGAAAGAAGGAATGAGTCCATGTGGTCTGAATGAATGACCATCAAAAGTAGTAATCAAAGTAGGTGACGGAGATAGAACAAGTTGGCCAATGGCCTTCCAACAAGCCAGCGACATCAAGCAAGTTGAGGAACCCTCATGAGCCACTGTGCGGAAGATGTTTCGGATATAAGATTTCATGGGGTGAGCCACTACTATCTGAAATGCAACTTGGTAAGGGAGATGAGGTTTCCATTTGGTCGTATCAAGAACGATCGTTCCTGGATTACAAGTCTCAACAGATCCCAAAGCGGACAAGAGAGCCTTTCTCTACGAAGGGAAACTCTAGAGGACTTCCAAGGAAGACATCACACAAGGGGTTTGTGACAAATCCTCCACCATAGAGTAGTTTTGGGAGGCCCTCAAGTTTGGATTATGGGAAGATTTATTGAATGCCCCTTTCAGGATGAATGTCATTGTTTCGCCCAATGTATTCTTGATATCGAGAGGAACTATTGTGTTTGTGGCTTCTTTACCCATTTTGACATATTCTGACATTTCGTAATCGTGTTCTCTGGTCACTATATAAGAATCACCTTTAATCATATAAACGTTCATGGCTGAAGGATTACTAGAAGATGCGGGGGGTCCCTAGCTTCCCCCATCGATGCTCGAAGAGGCTTGAGTCATATTTTTCCCATGTGGAAATGGGTTCGTTAACACAAAAGGTTCTTGTTGTGCCAATAAATTCTGGGCCTCCGCAAATCGAGGGCACAGGTGAGTCGGATGGTCCTCCTTGCAAATGTTACATGGATACTTCGACTTTCTCTTCTCTATGTTTCCCCTACTAGCATTATTATTGGGTTTCTTATCCCCCTTACCCTTTTTGTTTCATAATTTTTTCTTCCCTTCAGGCCGTTGGTTGGCCATCAGGTTCATCATATACAAACTATGTACATCCGATGATTGGGTAGGGGGAGAATTCAAACAATAGGTATGGTTGGCCATTGTTTGTTGTATCAAAAATTGTTGCAATTGATTTGACAACTGATTAGTGGACTTTGCATGTGATGAAACAACTATACCATCGGCATGTGGGACATACTTTTGTCTGGCCTTGTCAAGGATGGATCATCATGCATTTGGTAAAATTTGATAGAGTAAGCCAGACTGAGAGTATATCAGTTCGAGTTTTCACGCTCTCATTATCACCTCCTCCTTTGAAAACACTCTCGACGTTGCTACATCCTTGGATAATTGAGGAAACAAAGACTTCAAGAACTACTCTAACAAGAAATCCAGTGGGACCTGTACCTTTATTAATCTCTTCCATTGTCTCCATTCTCGGATGTAATCAGAGATATGATCGGCCTTTGTCTGCTCAAAGTTGGCCAACAATTTGATCCCGACATCATATCTCACGGGTAGTTGGAAATGGTTTACGAAATCCATCGCCAAATCACTAAAGTAGGAGTATATTGAGTAGTCAAGCTCGATGTACCATTTCGTGGCACCCTCGATCAGAGTGTGTTGAAACAGATGCAACCATATGGAGTCGTATCACAATGAGTTTGACAAGAAACATAGGTGGAAAGTTGTCATGTGATCACCTGGGTCTTCGCCAGGATTTCCCTAAAATTTTGGAATATCGGAGGGAAACTTAGTCAGCATGGGAGGCCAACGCAGATCATGAAAAATCGGGTTGTTAAGAAACCTTGACAATTCTGGTAGATGTATCGTTTTCAGAAATGGTAGCTTGGTTTGTGTATTATGTACAGGAAAAAATGAGCCTAGATTTTGACTCGCACCAGGTTGCCAGGAAAAGTTGGACTGTTGTCCAAGGTTCTGGTAGACACCCTGGCCTTGACCATCGTACGACAACTAAATTTTTTGAGGCATCATCGACTGATTCCCATAATTAGACATCGAGGGTTGGGCAGGGATTTCTCCCTACATTTTGTTCCAAATATTCTAGAAAGGGTTTCCTCTATCGATCCCATGGGCATAAGTACTGAGCCTTTCCTGGGGTTCCATTGACCATGGAAAGGGTTGCCCCTAGTTGACATCCCTGACAAGGGAACTGATCCCGGCTAAGGATTCCAAAGTCCTTGTGAGGATAAAACTCCTATATTTTCCCCCTATGTAGGAATAGTTCCCTGCACAGGATTCTATTGTCCAAAACCAGGGTTTCCCCTAGCCAATATGGCAGTTGATGAGAAAGAGTTATTGCCAAATGCATTGAACAAAGAGAACGACATTGAACCCAATGGCGTGGTGTAATAAGACATTCCTAGACTTCCTTCTCCAAACAAACTGTAGTTTGTTTTCGGCCTAACGGGTGGTTGGAAAGCACCGTCTAGTGAGGGGGAAGGAGGAGGTATATGACTCCCACCATAAGGGATAGTTTTATAGGAGGATGAGGTGCCCCCCATGGACCCTTTCTAGGGAGCATTGGAGATCCCTACCCCCAGACCCATATTCTGTAGGGTGGAGTAGGTAAGGATGGAGTTCGTATCAAAGACGAAAATTTTGTATGAAAACGGAGAGCCCATCACACTTTGTGTGAACGAAGTAGTGGTCGCTGCAATTGATGGAATCATACCACTACCCGAAGTAGAGGTGGTTGAGACCACTTTGGTCCATACCGACGAAGGTGGGTTAGGAGGTAGAATACCCTCTGTGGTGGAAGTGGTTGAGGGAGTATGATGACTCCCTGAAGAATTAGTATCATTTTCTTCCATAGTTTCTTGCAAGACTATTTGACGCTCGTGAGGTGTTACCCTTGGAGGGACAACTTGTACCAAGATTGGTGCCAACAAGTCAGTGATCGGAGGATTATTTGGCCCAAGATCTTCTGCTCCAAGGTTATTAACAGTGAGTTCCCATGAATTTGAGTTCTCTCCTCTTAGAGATGGATCGAGCACAGTTTCTTGTGGCCCGGTCACTTTGAATGACCCTTGCTGGTCAAGTCTTCATCGTAACGATGGTGGTGGTGGCTCTAATGTAATCGGCGGCAGGCCCTAAAGTCTTCATGACCGGCAGAGATCTTGATCTTCCACCTTGTGAAAAGATCAATGACATAGTAAGGATTTAACTAACGTTTAAAACCAAGCACAAATTAGAAAAATTCCTATGATATAAAGAAGGCAAACCACTATTTAATTGGAAGAATAGTTACGCCAACAAACACTAGAGAAACTTACTGGTGTAAGTGAAACTCGAACACAGAATCACCCTCTAGGTATACTCTACAAAGCGTGGTCTGATGTATTCCCTAGGTACCGTGATATACCCCCGCAATCACCTGTGTAAGTCCCTGGAATAAAGGCAACTAAGTTACCATCTCGCAAATAGTCACTAGGTGGGTACAGTTGACAGTCGGGTGGATCGCAATGAAAAATATAACAATTCTAAAACCTACAGAGGGTATCGAAAGCAAGTTGTCCGAAAGACAACTCAGGATCTCAAATGGATTCGAGGTCCATGAAGCTCTATAGGAAAATGAAAGCGATAGTATCCCATGACAGATCCTCAATATCTGTTCCCCACTACGCTTGGTCTGAGTTTGGAGGGTTTATCTCCACTACCTTTCCTTACACGACCTTGTGTTTATCCCCTGTGTCAGAGGGGGGTCCGAGATAACTTTCACGTTTACTGGAATTTTACACTGTCTATCTCTAACTCCAATATTTGTTTATATGCCTTGAACAGTTTCCTCTCCAACCTAATTCAAGGCTCTACCCTAAACTAGTTGATTGACCCTACAAACCTAAAAGTCTAGTAGATTTTAATTAGTTTTCATTTGAAATGGCTTGTTTTAACTTAAATGGAATGAGAGTGAAACTAGTGATGTGTATGAGAGATTAAAGAGGAGAAGTGAACGAAAAGTACTGAAAGAAAAAATACTTCTAGTTAACAATAACGATTTGCAACTCACTCTTTAAACCAACTTTTCATAACTAACTATTTTTCAAGATCTTTAAAAGAAAACCTAAAATGAAATTTCTCTTGACTACGAGCTACTTAAGCTCTAAGAGATCATTAAAGAACTTAAAAATTGAACTCCTTTTTCCTTTTAAGTAAAATAACTAACGCTAACTACTTTACCAAACTAAGAACCGAAAAATATTTTCTTTTTGGTAAAATTCTTTAAATAGGAAAAAACCTTAACGTAAAAATTTTTCTCTTTTCTTTAAAGAAAATGAAAAGGAAAATGAAAGATAAGACAAGACTGAGAGAGACCTCTGGCCCACTGCAGATCACAGGGAATCACTAAAGACACCAAACATGTTGGTCAACAAACTCAAAGACTCTCCTAAAACCCTTCCAGAAGTAAACATAAGAAATCTTTATAAATACAAGAAAACTGACATCTAACCCAAGTTTTGACTGTAAAAACCATAGACACTAGACTTAGAGAAGAAACCCTGAGAAGTAAAACCTCAATTAGGGAAGAGGTTGAATGCCTCTTCTTAAAAACAATCCCTTGAACCAAGTATGCTACTGATGCCTAAGAATCCTTCTTATGTACGTGGGTTGTCTACCAAGTAGGGTGAGTATATACGCGTGCTAGCCCACAGCAGGCCATGTACACCTCTATCCTTCTTGAAAAAATAAAGAAAACAAACAAATTGACAGGGAAATGAGCACTGGTATGGAACCAAGAGGTGATTGGACCCCTTAAAAGACTCATCAGACTAAAAAGAAACTCGAAAGGTACTAAAACCAATATGACACCCAAATAATCCCCTAAAACCCTAGAGGATTCCCCAGTATGGTCGCCAGTTCTGCTAGTGGGAAAACCCCCCCTATGGCTACACCAAGGTTTACAATGTAGGCATATCAATAATCATTTAAAAGTCTCCTACTTCTCTAACTACCCAAAACATATGCCAAACTCATGCAAGAAAATAAAACTGAGAAGGACCAGGTAACTATACCTTTACTCTGCATCCGGTGATGATCCTCTCGTGCTCGATTGCTTCGCTGATTGTAAACCTCCTCCTAAGGATGGCCTGCATTGAAAGATAAATAAACATGAAAATAAAATCATGAATTTCATGTACGAATAAGGGTCATATGTTAGTATAAAAACATAAATCAAATGAAAACATTCGATACACCATATTATTGGGATAGGGAAAGTAATTCTTTTATTGATAAAACAATGATTACTTACAACCAAAATCAACTACTGCTCCTCAAACCTTGTCCGGGATCCTCTTCACCAAGCTCCAAGTGCACCTCTGGGCATCCTTCTCCTCTCAACCTTCTTCTTGGGAAATGAAATGGGTTTTGATGGAGGAAAAAGGGAAAAATTGAGGGATTCTGAGGGAATTCTTACAACAAGGCTGCAAATGCTTGGGGTAAGGAGGGGATGTGAAATGGGCAGAGTTTCATTGTTCTTATGTCTAGATGTGGAATGAGACCCAAAAACCTCTTTTTATATTGGAAAATGATGGTTATTCGGTTGGGTGATGAGCTATAGGTGGTGAATCAGTTGGGAAACCACCCAATAGCCCGTAATCTCAACGAATTCCTTGCAAATTTTTAATTTTTACAACTTTTGAAAGTATACATGGATTGTAATGGTGCATCATGCATATGCACGCAAGTTGTAGAGGTGCAACAAGCATATGTACATGGGTAGTAGTAAAGCAGGGCTCGTACATCTTCAAAAATTTTTTTTTTTAGAAGAGCAACTCAGTGATGGCTTGGAAAAAAGTTCAAGTCAGAGGGACAAAACCTAGGTATGAAGGTGTAGAGAAATTTAGGGCTATAACAAATAGGATTTTGGCTAGCCACAGTCTGTTGAATCAATAAATGTTGTAATTGATTAGTCAACTTATCTATGGGGTTGCTCTATGATGGGCCTACTATGCCATTGATGTGAGACCCAAACTTCTATTTGGTCTTATTGAAAGTTGATCGTGGTGTGTTGGGCATGATCTCGTACAACATACCAAATTGAGAGAAAATCAAATTTATTTGTTGGGTTCTCCTGATAGCCTGATCTTCAAAAAAAACATTGGATGTCGCATCATTTTTGGATAAATAAGGCAAAAAGTACTTTAGGAACCACTTCAGTAAAAATGTGGGAGGGACCTTAACTTTTATCAAACCCTTTCATCGACACCATTCTCGGATGTGATCTGAGATATGGATGGATTTTGTTTGCTTGAAGTTGGACAATAAATTGGTGTCGTCATCATATCTTTTTTTTTTACGAAAACAGTTATAGTTTATATTAGAGGGGTGGCAAAGCCATAGATTCAGTTACAAAATGGCCCCAAGTTTCTTCGGGCCTACAGATCAAAATACAAAATGTCCTCGAATTTCTTCGGGCCTTTCTTTCTGATCCATTCTACTTCTAAAACTGTAGACTTGTGAGCTGACCTAGTTCCTGTATGTATTCTAAATTTAATTGTTGAATCTCCAATCACTGTTTCAGCATAAGTCTCAGCACTGTTTCAACATATGACTCAGCACTGTTTCGGCAGTTGTTACAGCGGTGTTTCAGCATATGGTCCAGCACTGTGTCAGCATATATTCTAGCACTGAGATTCGGCATGTGATGCACACTGTTTCAGCATAAGAACCAGCGTTGTTTCAGCATAATTTCCAGCACTGTGTTTCAACAACTCTTCCAACACTGTGTTTCAGCATATGTAACAACATTGTGTTTCAGCAACTGTTCCAACACTGTGTTTCAGCATATGTAACAGCACTGTGTTTCAGCTGTTACAACACTGTGTTTAAACAAAAGTTCCAGCTCCGTTTCAGCACCGTGTTTCAGCATCTGTGTTCCAGCATCTGTGTTCCAGCATCTGTGTTCCAACATCTATGTTCCAGCTCTGTTTCAGCACTGTGTTCCAGCTCTGTTACAGCACTGTTTCAACACTGTGTTTCAGCATCTGTTCCAGCTCTATTTCAACACTGTGTTTCAGCATATGTAACAACACTGTGTTTCAGCTGTTACAGCACCATGTTTCAGCAAAAGTTCCAGCTTTGTTTCAACACTGTGTTCCAGCTCTGTTTCAGCACTATGTTCCAGCTCTTTTACAACACTGTGTTTCAACATTTGTTCTAGCTCTATTTCAACACTATGTTTCAGCATCTGTGTTCCAGCATCTGTGTTCCAGCATCTGTGTTCCAGCATCTGTGTTCCAGCATCCGTGTTTCAGCATCTGTATTCCAGCTCTGTTACAGCACTGTGTTTCAGCATCTGTTCCAGCACTGAGTTTCGACAACTGTTCCAGCACTTTGTTTCATCATCTGTTCCAGCACTGTGTTTCAGCGTGAGTTACAACCCTGTGTTTCAGCTTGATACAACACTGTTTCATCATATGTTACTTCTCTCCTACACTTTGGATTCCTTTCTAGCAAATTTTAGACATTTGCAATTTCTGACAGGAGCTCTTCGGACGGTTCCTTCTCCCCAAACTCTAAGGGATTGGTTCATGATCTAGCATTTGGAAGAGTGCAAGAGGGTGGCGTGGGTTCATGGGATCTCCACATTATTCATGATTCCATTTACTGACAGCACCCCGGCCTCCAATAACACACCTTTTTTGGCTTCCTTATCAGCCATTCGGTTGAGGTCCCTTAACACGTGAAAGAATTGATAGGAGTTCAGATTCCTTAAGAGGAGGCGAATTTTATCAAGGATATTGTTGAGCTTAGTGCTTTGAGTTGTGGAGTGTTTGATCATGGCCTGTATTATTATTCTGGAATCGCCTATGATTGTCAAGTCCTGGGTTCTGAGTTTAATTGCCTGGTGCAGACCTTGCCAGAGAGCCAATGCCTCAGCTCTATTATTGGACTCTATACCGAGTCCAATAGCAAATTGCGTTATTATGCCCTCTTTGGGATTTTCGATGATGCCCCCTCCTCCAGCCTGGACTGGGTTTCCTTTCGAGGCCCCATCAAAGAAGAGGATATGCGTTTTAATATTACTTTTCCATTTTGCAAATTCATTCCCGCTTTTTCTGATCTCCCAGCTTTCTTGGATTGGGTCACTTCTCTTTTTGCTTTCTAATCCTGGTATATTGAACTGGGCTATCCAACTCCCCTGTTCTTCATCCAACTTGTGTAGCTTTACTGTGGAGCAAAGGTGAGCAGTTGATTCCCCCAGCATAGCTTGAATTTTAATGGCAATTCTGACTTCACTCAATTGACTTTCTTTGAAGATTATGTGATTCCTCTCTAACCAGAGATTCCATAGGACAAACTTTGGTAGTAATCCCCATATCAAGAGAGTTTGTTTTCTTTTCTTTTCGGCAAAGGGGAACAAGGATTCCCATTGGAGGAGTAGACCTGTTACATCAGGTGGGAAATTGACTACTGGTTGGGATCCTGTAACCTTCATCCAGACTTCTTTTGAATAGCTACAGTTTAGGAGAAGATGGTCGGTTGTTTCTTCCTCATGGAGGCAGAGAGGGCATCTAAAGGGTCCTTCCCAGCCCCTTCATCTAAGGTTCTCCCCTGTTAGGATACTCTTGTGCGCCAGGGTCCAAATGAAGAGGTCAATTTTTGGGAGGGAACGAAGATTCCAAACTGCTTTCCAAAGAGCCGGATTTGGCATAGCAGTGGGGACAGAGTTGAAGAGATGGTAACCCTCTGCTGTGGTGTAAGCCCGAGCACTCCTACCCCATCCTCTTTCATCTTTACCTATCTTTTTTAGAGGGGCTTTCCCTTGAAGACACTTCTTAAGAACATCCCATTGACTGTCTAGAATAGCTGGTCTATTTGGGACATCCCACCCTTGCCAAAGGTGGGGCCTTTCTTCTCCCCATACTGAAATGTATGAGAGTGTTAAGATGTTTTGACTGTCCATCCAACTTTTGAGGCCTTGTAGTTCCTAGCGCTGATCTAGCGATGGGTCGCCCATTATTGAGTCTGTCCAGATTCTTATTTTCCTGCCATTTTTCGGCACCCAGGTTAGATGAGGGGTGAAGTGAGGGAGCGCCTTTTTGCATAGCGCGAAGATAGGGGAGCTTTTCAACTCCTTACATGGGAGTTCTAAGCTTCTGTCCCAAGACCCTCGAAAGTATTTACTCCAGAGAGAGCGCTTACTCCAAGTGGTTTTGCGAGTGATCATTTTCCAGAGAAGCTTTGCCCCTAAGGCCAGATTTTGGATCCTTGTATTTTTAAAATTGAGACCTCCTTCCATGAAGGGTTTTGTGGTTTTTTCCCAGCTAATCAGGTGCATCTTTTTCTTTTCCTGCCTTCCTCCTTCCCACAAGAATCGTCTCTGAAAAGCCTCAATTTTTTGGATGACTGTGGCTGGTGCTAACAGTAGCGAGCATTGGAAGATGGGGATACTAGACACCATAGCCTTTATCAAGACTGCCTTCCCTGCTAAGTTCAACCAATTGGCCCCCCAGGAAGTAAATTTATTCTTTAGTTTTTCTGCAAGATGGCTCCAGTGGGAGGCTCTAGGGGCAGACTTAAATATTGGCACTCCCAGGTACTTAAAGGCCTCCCAGTTTGTATGCCCCTCTATCCCTAGAACTCTTGTTATTCTCAGCATTTCATTTCGGGTGATATTCCAGCCATAAATGTTACTTTTGGCCTGATTTATTTCACTGCCGGAGGCTGCTGCATAGGCATCCAGTTCTTCCTTGAACTTTTTTTCTATTATGGGGCTTGCTCCTCCCAGCAGTAGCGCATCATCTACGAATTGTGCATGGTTGATGTATTTCACCCCTTGTGCTATTCTTAGACCATGAAGATCTTTATTAATTTGGGAGTTTTCCAATTGATAGCTGAGAACTGATGCTTGAATTGCATAGAGCAATGGTGACAGAGGACATCCTTGCCTTAGGCCCCTAGAGGCTTTGAAGAAGGCAGTTACTTTCCCATTTACCAGAGGGGCGATCCAAGGAGATCCAATGCAGGCTTTTATCCAACTTATAAAATGTGAATCGAACCCAAACTTCCTCATAACTTCAAATAAAAATTCATGTTTGACTCTATCAAAAGCATTAGCGAGATCCAGTTTAATGACCATACCTTTTTCTTTCCTTAGAACGCTRGAGTGAATCGCTTCTTGAACYAGGATGATGTTGTCRGCRATATGCCTCCCTTGGRYAAAGCCGCCTTGATTTTCAGGAACGATGAGAGGGAGAGCTGCCTTGAGGCGATTGGCTATTACTTTGGCAAGAATTTTATAGCTTGTATTGCATAAAGAGATAGGTCTGAAACGGTTGAAGGAAATCGCTCCTTTTTCTTTCGAGATGAGTGCCAGAAAGGAAGAGTTGGTGCTTCCTCCCAACTTATTGGCCTGCTGTGACTTCTGAATCATTTTGGTCAGATCCTTTTTAATTATTTCCCAGCACTGCTGATAGAATCTAGCAGTGAACCCATCTGGTCCCGGTGCTTTGTCTGGGTTCATCTGATCAAGGGCCTCCTTTATCTCTTGTTGCGTTACCTCTCTTGTCAGCTTGTTGTTGATGTCTTCATTTATTAGCCTTGGAATAACCGTGAAGGGGTACCTTTGCTGGTCCAGAGCCAAGTCTTTTGGGTCTGTGTATAGCTTCTCAAAATCTTCATAAGCTGCTTGTTTAATGCCCTCTGGATCTGCAATTGTTTTGTTCTGGACTTGAACTTTTGTCACTGCCTTATATTGTTTCCTTGCTTCCGCTTGTTTGTGAAAGTAGGCTATGTTACGGTCTCCTTCTTTCAGCCATAAGCTTCTTGACTTCTGCCTCCAATAGTTTTTCTCCATTCTGCAGGCTTGGTGCCATTGCCTTTGAAGGCTGTCCTCCTGTTGCAAAATTGTCGGAGTGATCTCCTTCTATTCCATTTCCAACTGATGGGCCTCGAGATGGCTCTGGGCTGCTAGGCGCATTGCTATTGGGCTTGGTTGGCTCTTTGCCCAAAGCTTCAGAGTGAATTTCATCCTTTTAATTTTTTCCTCCCAAACGTAGAAAGTTGAGCCTTGAACTGTGGTGGCCCATACTTTTGTTACTAGATCGATGTAGC
Source organism: Picea engelmannii (assembly GCA_009831015.1). Lineage (NCBI taxonomy): Eukaryota > Viridiplantae > Streptophyta > Pinopsida > Pinales > Pinaceae > Picea > Picea engelmannii. The sequence continues at coordinate 483,323 of ML780429.1, read as the reverse complement.
CTTTGTCATTTATCCAGTTTAGGCTGAATCTGAAGGGGATGAGCCCTCTGACTTGGTCTTTTTTGATTTCTAACCGTATCGGCTTGTGATCAGAAACACTGTGGGGAAGAATTTCTACTTTTGCTTCGAGTCCTAGCAGCAGGAGGGAGCTGTGTACGAGGAATCTGTCTAGTCTGGCCGTGATGTGCCCAGGACCAATCCTCTTATTGGTCCACGTGTAGCATCCTTTGACTGGTTTAATATCAAGGAGGTCCCAGGCTGAGGCTAAGTCCTCTACCCATTCTCTGGCTGGATCTCTCACTATAGAGTCGCCTCTCTTCTCTTCCTGGGCTAGAGTTACATTTAGATCTCCTCCGAGGATGATATTGGTGAGATTGTTTTGCTGGAGGTAGTCCTGTAAGGACTCCCAAAAGTGTTTTTTTTCCCCCAAAAGATGTGGAACATAAATATTAAAGATGCTTACCTAGCAGCCCGTGTCTTTGTGGAGAAATCTGGTGTGAATCCAATGCATGCAAGTGTCAGAGCTGAGCATGTCTATTTTGGAGGCATTCCACATTGTGCAGAGCTCTCTTGAGGCGCCCCTGGCATTTTCGGCAACTCCGAGGCTTCCTTTCCAAACATTCAACAAGGATTTGAGCGCTTCCTGCTGGCTCATTTTGGTCTCCTAGAGCAATAGGATACTTGCTTTCGAGGTTTTCATTATATCTTTAAGCGATTCTTCCTTCTTTTTTCTGCCCATTCCTCTACAGTTCCAGGAGGTTATAATCATTATAAACCTTGGGGGGAGGGTTGGCCTCCTTGGGAGGCTTTGGCCTGCTTCCGTGTGTGACGAACAGTCATCATTTGTTTGATGGTGGGTTGTGACCCATTGAGCACATCTTTGTAGGCTTCTTGGTCCCTCTCAGCTTTTTTTGATTTTCGGCCTCTTCCTGTTTTCTTTGGGGTGGCCCATACCTCATTTGCTTCGTCTGAGTCGCTGCCTATGGAGATCTCCCCTTCCTCTTTGTTCTGACTGCCTTCCTGCTTTTGGGGGGAGTTATTTTGCATCCCTTCTTCTTTTGTTGGCTTGTTCCCCTTGTCTTCAGGATTCTGACCTTCCTTTCCTCCCTTTTGAACTTCTTTACTTGGGTCTTGTTCTCTTTCTTCCGCTTCTTTGGCTAGGATTCTGAAGCTRTTCTCCATTTCTTTGGTTCTCGAGGATTTGGCTTTCTGTGGTTCTGTCTRCTCATTTCTTTGGCCTCTTGCTTTTGATCTCCCCTTCCGGTCCTGCTACCAGCCTTCGTCCCCTTCTTTTTCTGTTTGGGGGGGGGGTTTGGATAGTTTCTTTGGAAATGGTCGTATTCATGGCAGCCTCTGCACTTGAACAGGAGTTGTTCGTAATCCATCTTTTGGAAGTGTTGCCAGTTTCCGACCTTCAACTTTATTGATTCAGGTAGACCTACCTCCAGATCAACCTCCACACAGATCCTCGTACAGGAATACTGGTCTCTTGGTTCTGCTCGGTCAATGTAGCGACCAAGACCATTACCTATTGCTTGAAGCGAGGAGGGGTTCCAGCAGTGAATCGGCAATTTGGGGAGTCTTACCCAGACCGGGACATACTTGGGGACTTTTGAAGCAGGGTCAAAATTCGGGGTCCATCTGTTTAGGTATAGCCCTTGAGTGCCCATGAAGTAAGGGCCATTTCTGAAAATCAAATCCCTGTCCTCCTGGGAGATAAATTCGAAAATAAAGTATCCTCGCCCAACCACGTAGCATGTCACACTATTTGTTATCAGAGGCCTCCAGTTTCACTATATCCAGTTGTCTGTGGATCTGGTTGAGGGACAGAGTCCCATAAACTAGCCGATAAGTCCCCGTTCAGAGAGGGATAGGGCAACTTTCATTGGATGTTCAGGAGGAAGGTCGATCTCTGGTATATCATCCAATTTCTTGAAAAAACTCGGAGCTTCTGAGACGGTCGACTTCTTGCTGCAGGCTTCTACCAGGTGTCAAAAGGAGGCGGAGGGGGAAGGATGGGGCGGCGACTCCCTTCCTTGGGCTTCCATGGTGGCACACTCAAGAACCCTAACGTAACCAGAGCTAGGTCAGGGGTGCGCGCGCGATTTTACGGTTACCATGCCCATTCTCAACAACTACAGCCTTACACAGCCCTGCTACCAGTGAATCAGATGGCTGAATGTATGGCTGTGGGTACTCGGGGCCCCCTCCTACAGGCTCGAATTAATGCTGAAATGAAGTGGCCTTGCCCTCCTTTTCTCCACACTGTAATGTGGCTTCAACTCGGCCCTATCTCCACGATTCAACCTGCATACACAGCTGGCTCAGCTTCTGCATTACGGCCCTACTAGATCACGGCCTCTCGGCCCAGCAATCAACCAAGTCGCAGCCCTACCCTTATAGCAGAGCTCGTCAATGCTCCAATCCCCTGCAATTCTTCATACCAACACGTGTCGTCATCATATCTTACTAGTAATTGGAAATGGTTTAAAAACCATAGCCAGGTCATTAAAGTAAGCATACTTCGAGCTATTGAGCTCAATAAACCATTTCGTGGCACCCCATATAAGAGTCCATTTAAATAAACACAACTTAATCGAATCATCCTTTAACGAGTTGGATGAGCATCATAAATGAAATGTCATAGCATGATCACATGGATCCTATGTAGGCTTACCTTCAAACTTAGTGATGTCCAAGGGAAACTTAGTCGGCATGGTGGCCCAACGTGGATCATGAAAGATTGGGCCATTCAATAACCTTGACAAGTATTGTAAATGCAGAGTTTCCAGGAAAGGTAGTCTAGGTTGTGGTGGATTCAAATGAAAAGAGGGGCCTAGATTTTGGTTGGCACCAAGTTTCCAGGAAAAGTTTGTTTGATGTCTATGGTTTTGGTAGAAAACATGGTGGGCCAGGCTAGTAAAAGGATTTTTGATTTGATTATTCATCATCAGTTGATTCCCATTATTGGACAACATTACTTATGTAGGTATTGCTCCCTGCACATTATTCCAAGGACCTTGGTTGGGGATGTCCCTAGTCAAGCCTCCTAGAATAGGTATTGAACCTTTCTCGGGGTTCCACTGAGTGTGGGAGGGGTTTCCCCCGATCGACATCCCTTACGAAGGAAACGATCCCTGCTAGGGATTTTGAAGACCTTGTGAGGAGTAAACTCCCATCATCGCTCCCTGTGAAGGAATGAAACCTTGTATAGGGTTTGTTTGAAAAAACACAGGGTCACCCCCTATCGAGAAAGAAGACAATGAATTTTTTTTATTTCAAAACACACCAAACAAATAAAAAGGAATATACCCTACCTAATTCATGTATGACTCAGGTCAATGAATCACCCCACTGAACAAACTAGAGTTGTTTTTAACCTCGATCGAATATTGGAAAATTCCTCTGAGCGAAGGGGATCAAGGAGGGATATGACCCCCACCGTAAGGGATACCATTAAATGGGGCAGTGATGCCCTCAAAACTTCCTTGTAATGGATAATTAGAGCTCCCTTCCCCTAGACAAACACTCTATAGAGTAGAGTAGGTTAGGACCGAACTAGAGTCGAAACTCGACATCCCATACGAAAAGGGAGCTCTAGACACATTCTCGATAGAGGGAATATTTGTTAGATTCATTTAAGTGATTGTGCCATTGCTCGATGTAGTGGGTGTATGGAAAGTTGTAGTCCTAATAGGTGGATGTGGAGGAGGAGGCACGACACCCCCTCCCGCAATAGCTAAGATGGGAGTATGAGGACTCCCAGAAGAAGTAACAATAGTTTCTTCCATCACCGCTTATGTAACAAACTGATGTTCAGGTGAAGTCACCTTATGAGGGACTATTTGAATAAGAAGTGACATCAATAAGTCAATAATCAGAGGGTTTTTGGGCTTGAAGCCTTCATCTTCTAGGTTATAAATGGTGGATTTCTCTAGTGCAGAAAGGTCTTCTCTAGGAGCTAGCTCAGGTACATTTTCCTACGACCTGGTCACTTCAAATGAACCCTCTTGATCTAGCCTATCCCTCAACTATGGCAGAGGTAGCTATAAAGTAACTGGTGGCAAGCCCTGAAGCCTACACGAATGATGTAGTTGTTGATATTCCACCTTGTGAAATTATCAGCCAACACTCTAAGGTTGAGCTATCACGAAACACAGAGCACACACTAAAAAATTCCTAACGACAAATGAAGCAAATAACTAACTTGAAAGAAGAAGAATTACGCCAATTGACACTAGAGAAAATTATTGCTACAAGTGTACCTGTAACACGGAAACACCCTCTGACTATACTTTGTAAATTGTGATCCAACATCTTCCCTAGGTACTGTGGTATACCCCCGCATTCACTTGTGTAAGTCCCTAAAAATAGGAAACTAGGTTTCAAACTCGCAAGTAGTCACCAAGCTGGTGTAGTCGACACTCGAGCTAATCGTAATGAGTAGGATAACAAAGTTCGAATCCTTTCAAGGGTAACGATGAAAATGGTATGGAATACAATAAAGGATCTTGAAGGGATTCAAGGTCCACGAGGTTTCGTAATCAAATTCAATCAGAATAAATCCCAAGAACGACCCTCAATATTCAATCCCCACTATGCTCAGTTGGGCTTTGGATGGGATTTCTCCTCTACCTTTCCTCACATGACCTTGTGTTTATCCTTTGTGTTAGAGGGGGGTCCCGAATAACTCTTACAAAACTAGACTCGGACACTCCCTATCAAAGACTCTTACTTTTGTTTAAGCAACCTTGAAGAGTTTCCTCTCCACACCTATTTCAAGGCCCTAGAGCCTAGACTACTTGGTGAACCCTACAAACAAAATTGTAGTTGATTTTAACTGTTAATCGTTGCTTTAATTGGCTTGATTTACTCAAAAGGGTACGGATTTGAAACTTATGATGTTTTCAAGAGATGAAAGAAAAGAAATAAAATATTTAGAGCATTTGTGCAAAACCAAACTAGGTTCTACAATTGAAAAATGGATTTTAAATATTCACAAATGAAAACTTTTATAAGTATAGTCCAAGATCCCAAAATGGAAAAATTTTCCTAGAATGCACTTTTCATTTTACAATGAAAATGAAAATTACTAAAATTTCGAGGAAATAGCAAAAGAAGGAACTTTGGAAATGAAACTCTTCTATTTTGTATAACTACCAAACAAAAATGCATAACTAAAGGAAACAATTTTTTATTTTTTGAATGCTTAGAAAATAAAATCACAAGTAAATGATATTTTTCATTTTTCAAAGCAAAAACAAGGTAAAGAGAAAATAAAACCAAAACTAATACATACCCTAAACCACTACTTGAACGTAGGAATTAACTAGAATCCACAGGAAGATCTAATGCTTAAAAGTCCACCCTAAAACTTCAAACAAAACAAAAGAAAATAAAGAAACAACAAGGGTTCTTTACAAAGTAAAATATAAACTAAATCTTTAACCCAACCAAACAAAGTTAGCATAGACCTTGAAGAGTTCAAGAAGGTCTGAGAAGCACAAAGATTCTTTCCAGGAAATAAAATGTCTTTTGTTTTTTTTAAATCCTTCCAAAAGACAAAGACGTGTGCTATGTACAAGAAACCTACATATGTATGTGAGATGTATAATATGCATACTGTGTATGGAAGTGTTTTATATAGAGGACATGGCACATACACCTATGCAAAATTTCAAAAAATAAAAATGTTTGGACAGACAACCAGGAAGGGAAGGTTGGTAGGCACCTAAAAGGTGACCAAAGACCCTAATTGACTTAGTAAACATGGAAAATGAAAAACAAAACTGCAAAAAAAACAAATCAAACCAAAATCTCCCACTAATACCCTAGAGAGACTCCCTAGTGAAGTCATCAATTTTGTTATGGGGAAAATTCCCCTAAAGTGGGTCTAAGGAATAGGTAAAATGATAACTCCCTTAAAATATTGATCTACACTTAATCTACCCCTACACCCTCTAAACTAAGTGATGAGAGAGAAATGAAAGAGAGATTTAAAGAGTGCACCTTCAATCCTTGCAGTTGGTGTAGGTCTTTTTCACTTGTTATCTCTTCCTAGATCACAGATCTCCTCCTAAAGATGACCTACAAGGGGTTAGGTATACAATTCAACAACACATAAAATCTCTAATGATCACCCTAAAAGTGTAAACATAGATATAAATTCTCAAATTAACAAAAATATGTAAACATAGGGTTTTGGGACAAGGATAAACTCTTTTATTTAGCTTCAAGATAAAAAGGGTTACAACCTTCACTGATAACCACTCCATGAACCAAGTTCGGGATCCTTTTTCATGGCTCCAAGTGCATAGATCCCACATTACCTTCTCGAAACCAACATATCACCAAGGGAATGAGGAAGGGTTGCATAAGGAAAAAGGATGGCGGGGAAGGGTGAGGCTAAAAATTAGACTGGGATGTAAATCTTGGGCTAAGAAAGGGAAGGGATTTTGGCAGAATGTTCTTATTCTCTTTCTCATCTTCATAAATGACTTCCCAAGACCTATTTTTATAGGAGACAAATATGGTTATTTGGTTTGTGGATGGGCCACAAGGGTTAAATTTTTAGGAAATCATCCATATCCCATAAACTCCATCAAATTCAGTGCAATTTATATTTTTTGCAACTTTTGGAGGTAAACGCTGGCTAACTAGCATGCAACACAGGTGTGTACATGGGTTAACTAGTATGCAACACATATATGTTTGTAGGATATTAGTACAACAAGGAACGTACAATATCCAAAAAATGTTTTTTTAGAAGGAAACCTCAATAGTATTTTGGAAAAGTATGAAAATGGATGGGCCAATGTCTTGTATGCAAATATATGGAATTTTGGACTATAACAATAGTTTGATTTTTTTATACATGATTGGTACATTTTTGGTGAATTGTAAGAGGCACTTGCTGGTATTATTGGTGACACATGATTGGTACATTCTTGGTACATATTGATGTATACCCTCCTTCTCTCCTAAGGGTTTTGCGACCTCCCGGTCTACAATCGATCAAGAAACTGAGTCAGATTGACTCTTTTGGTCTCTTCTAGATCCCAAAACCATTTACACGGGCCCCTTTTCCCATGGCACCGGTCATATAAGACCTGCGGGCCCTCTCCTGAGCATTGTTCAAACCTCAAAGCCAAATGGGCGTTATCTCTTCTCTGCTAAGCCCTTTCCTTTTCTTGACCATGGATGTGACCACTCACCTAATCAAAAGATGCGTCACGACTTCACGTGTTGGGTCATTGAAAGTGATTCACCTTGATTCTCCTAACCCCCAAAATCCTGAACTTCGAGTTAGATCCTAGCTTGAGCTAGATCCTCCCTCAACCTTCCCCAATACGACCCCTCACCATGACCTAGGGCCTACCTTCCGAGCACTTTGCCATTTTGTGCTTCATGTCTCCTGAAAGATTGCTTGTTCATCCTTTCGATACCCGAATTTATGAACTCCAAGCTCTTCTTGCGTCATATCGATAGCCCACAATCCTCATGATTCGACGGTCCTACTTTCCCCTTCACGTATCAGGACTTAGGGTTTTGCAAAGTTGGAGGACCGCTCACCTCCCTTCTCCCAATATCTGAACTCTCGATATCTCCCTAGACAATCAATGACCCACACTCTCCTCAATTTGACGGCTCAGATCAAATCGTGAACTTGGATTTCATGATTTCCTATAACTCTTACCTCTGATTCTCTGAATTGTGAACTCTTGACAAGAACAGATCTATGCTCAGTGATCTTCCTTCTATCAATGACTACGATCAAATTACGCTTGCTGCTAAGTCTTAGAATGTGTGGTATTTCAAAGCGCCAAATCAATAGCTCGTTCTCCTATGGATCTGATGGCCACTATCAAATTGTGAACTCAGGCCTCATGAGTTCTCACGATTCTCCCCTTTTACCTTTCCCTTCTACGAGTCAACGAATTTTTCATCGCCACGTGTCCCTTCCAATGGATGGTCCTGATGATTTCGGAACTTGGGAGTGTCCCTTATGATGGATGGTCCTGATGATTTTAGAACTTGGGACTTCATAAATTCCACTCTCTCGTGTACCTTCAAATGGTGTAAACCTCATGCCCATTCCTATGGATCCAACGGTTGTTAGTCCACGCACTCAGATCTGACGAATGAGATCTATTTCCTCATGCACACTCTTCTGGGTGTTTGGACATGAGATTCGATGGTCCAGATATTTTCCTCTGTAGCCTAATCTAATGGATGTCGACAGTCCTCCTCCTGAGCTTTCAATTTATCCCTAAATTGGAAGATTTCAAACATTTCAAAGGCCTCAGCCTTTGGTTCCTCTGTGAGCCTGATTACTTGGGTCTCGTCTGTGTTTTGAAGATGTTGTCTCTCCTAAGCTTTGGGACTTGGAATAATTCCTCTCTTGTACACTCTTCATGGTATCTCTTATGATCTTTTGAATCTCTTAGTCTCTATGGGATTCAACCCTCTACTTTCTTATAAGAATTCTCATGGCCCTCTTGGCACACTCTGTGCTCGACCTCCTGAGCTTACGAACTTGAAACAAGTTCTCTCTACACACACGCCTTGTGCTTTGATTGGCCTTCAACTAGATGTCTTTCAATACTTCACCTGAGTTTTGTCCTCGTGCACTCATTGCACAGGTATTCCTCGAGAATGTCAAAAAAATATACTTTCCTCCTTGAGCTTCGACTGCTCGGACCTCAATGGTATATGTCCCTTCCATTCCTCGAAGGGATACAAGTGCCCTCTTGGCAACTTCTGCTCAAGCACACCTTGTTGATCCCACAGAGTGTTCAACACCTTGTGAGTGTCTTCTCCTAGACACTTATCTTCTCACTAAATGCGAAACAAAGTTCCTTGGTGCACTCCTTTTACTCGCTCGATGCCCTCCTGGAAGAACTTTACAGAATCCTCAGTAATTATGTTTTTTCTCGGTGTCCTCCCCGAAACAATGTTTCCTCCAAGGTGTTCAGTAACCTTGAGTTTCTCCTTGAGTTTATGATTCCTCTAGTGTGCCCTCCTAGAACATATTTTTCCGACTCCATAGAGTTCAGATGTGCACTCCTTGCGCTAGCTACAGAACCTCAATTGTTCTATTTCTACACAGCCTAAAGAATCCAGAACGATATTATAAAAATCAATGAAGATAAAATAAATCTATCTTCCTACTACAAATGAAACTTATCATACACCCACAACATTCATTCATGACAATACATAAACACACTATGTGCAGGAAAAACTAATTTTCTATTATCTCTATGTGTGTATACAAATGTTTACAAAAACTGGACTACAATAGAGTCTTAGTTATATCAAGCTCTCTCTCTCATAACTATTCTACCTCCTAAGTTTCCTAAGACTCTCTCTACTTGAGATATTTCTCTCTCTCAAGTCTCCTAATTACTAAGAGAGGGCTCTATGAGATTATCCTCACAACCACCTTAGTGTTATCTGTATCTCAGTTATGACACCATACTTCTACGACTACAGTCCATAAATGTTTATTCAGACCTGACTACGATATGGATCTGCTATAGGTAACTATTTGAGGAAACCCTAATCACTACCTGTACAAAGGCATGTCCAAGAATTTATTAGCCTTACAATACCAAATATGTATAGGATCATATTTCAAATTTTTAAAAATGGGAGGGTCGGTGCCTCCCCCTTTCCCCACTGCGTGTTTTCATGCTGGCGCATTTACTGAGGTGGAGTGATGCTCCTACATCATACTCCACGAATGTGAAAAATTCATGAGATCCTTCTCATGAGCTTCCCATATCTATTGAAATCCACTTGGATACCAAACTATCTTCTAGAGTTGTCCATCTTCTCCACTGCTTCGTTGGTGCTGCTTCTACTTTTCAGATGCTCTTCCAGACTCTCCTCCATTCATCTTCATCCTACTGACAATTTCTGCTACTGACCTCAACATCAACCTTCTTATTTCATCTATCACTCTTTCCATCTTCTCTAATGGTTATATCTTCTTATGTAGTCTTCTTGGATGCAACTCTACCTTACTAGTGGGTAGATCATCTTGATCCCCCATGCTAACTTTACTTCCCCATTGTGGCACTATTTTTCCACTCAGATGCAGACTCCAATTACGCAGTCCCATCCTTGAGATTCTTTTCATCTCCTCCTTTTTAAATCTCTGCTTCTTCTAGTTCTCCTGTTGGCATATCTCCAGCTTCCATTAATTGCTCACCTGGATGGTATGCTCCTCCATCTATCTCCAATCTAATATGATGGATTTGTTAGCTTTGCATCATTACCCTTGTCTCTAGGGCTTCCAATTTTCCATACAGATAAGCAAGGTCTATCATGTCTATTTCTCTTTTTTCTGTAGGCTCTAGCACTGCAGTCATCTCTATTTTAGCTTCTTGGCTGAAAATTTTGAGCCATTCTTGTGAATGCTCCTCTCCTTCCACTGGGGTATACATCATTGTCTACTCCATTTATTCCTTTTATCCTTGGGCAACTTTTGATATCTTCTCCTTCATCATGATGGCCACCATTGGTTATCCTTCCTCACATGCTCTAGCCTCAACTGGGCTATCTGGTAGGAATATCCGAATTCCCCCAATGATCAGAATGCTCCTATGATCCTCCTCCTGGATGGTGAGAGTATTCAAATTCTCATCATATTCATTCAAATGGTATGAAAACACACATGAATATTTATCCATCAACACTTCTTGCTAACCTGAACTCACTTCTAAGCTCCTGAGACTTTCAGACAGTCTCATTTCTTTCCCCTTGTCCACCTGGCAATTTGGGATTTATCTTCTACCCACTTGGTAGTCTATGAGATCAACTGATCCCATATCATTTCCCTCCTATAAATTTGAACTTTCATCACTTCTCCTCTGGCAGTACAGGAGACCTTCCACTGATCTCTTTCTATTTCCCACCTGGCAACTTGAAATTCTATTTCTATCCACTTAGAAGTTGATGAGATATTCTACCGATCTCATATCATTTCCCACTTGGAAATATGCATTTCCACTGCTATCCTCCTGACAGTCTATGAGATCCTCCAATAATCTCATTTCATTTCCCACCTGGAAATATGAAAATCCATCTCTTCTCTCCTGACAGTTTATGAGATCTTCATCTGATCTCACCTCTTCCTCATCACTGAGGTTCCTTCCAACTTCTGGCTCACATATGTGAACAACTTCCTCTTCATCTCTGAGGATTTTGACATACCTCATCCACATCTTTAACAACTATTGCTATCCTTTGGTGAACAATATCTTGACTGGCCACTTCACCTTCTTCTTCATGGGCCACTCATATACCCAATGAACTTTAGCATTTTGCTACGTTTTTAATGTCAACTGCTCCATCCTCGCTCTTATTTCAATGAGCTCCAGACCCATCACTGGATTGTATTTATGCATGTGTCCTTCTCTTCGACCATGCTCATGGCTTTTATTATCCATTTCTACCTTATACCTACCCTCCTGGAAAGCCTATGGATTAATCTACATCTGCGAGAATCTCCATCTTCTCTCACAACTCACCTAGTTGTTTAAATTTATGTTGTTGTTGTGCACATGCAACAACCTTCTCCTTTCACCCATTGTATACAGGAAAACTCATGTTTGTGATACCTCTTGATGTTATCAAATCGTATCCTTTCACCATCTCTCCTTTTTCTATTGTCTGCAAACAAATTTCAGCATTGTGATACCGGTTGATGTCATCATATTACCTCCTTTTCCTACAAAAAGAAATTTTGTTCTCTGATACTACTTGATGCAGACCCCCCTTATCTCCTAAGGGCTGCGCAACCTCACGGTCTATGATCGATCAAGAAATTCAGTCGGATCGACTCTTTGGGTCTCTGCTAGACCCAAAAACCATTTACATAGGCCCTTTTTATTGTGTCATAGGTCGTATGAGACCCATGGGCCCTCTCCTAAGTGTTGTTCAAACCTCAACACCAAACGAATGCTATCTCTTCTCTACTAATCCCTTTCCATTTTGTTACCATGGTTGTGACAACTCCCCTAATCAAAAGGCACGTTGTGAATTCGTGTGTCGGGTCCTTGCAAGCGAGTCACCTTGATTCTCCCGACCCCTAAAATCACAAAATCCAAGTTAGATCCTAGCTTTCACTAGCTCCTCCCTCAACCTTCCCCAATATGACCCCTCGCTATGATCTAGGGCCAACCTTCCAAGCGCTTCATGATTTCACGCTTCACCTCTGTTGCCGCATAACCCTAAATTACATTAGTTTATACCTAGCTTAGACTCATATATATTGGTTAATACATTCATTTACACTTTATTTCACCTAATTTGGCCACATAGAGAAGAAGGGCGCCTCATCCCTAGATTTTAGGGAAAACTGCTATTTTTAGATCAAGACTCAACTCCCAGTTCTTGATTTTCTTGATTGATTCTTGATTTTCTTTATTTATTCATGATTTATTCCAACTCCCCCATGAAAAAATTCATCTATTATTGGGGACTTCACACCTCCTCTTTGAGTGAGATATTTATTCCTTAATTAATGATTTTTGTCCTTACTATTATTAGTAACTACTATTTCGGGTCAGTTAAGTGAGTTGGAACTGCTTCTCTTGTCAGTTAAATGAGCTTAAGTGAGATAATGCACATCACTTGAATCTCATGGAAATTAATGAGTGTGTGAAATGTATCTTTAGTGTTCTAGGTCAAACTATGTGTTCTCCCTTAGCTTATGACACCTATTTTAGCTATTTCTAGCTTTTTTTGACTAGAATTTCTATGTTGGAAATTCTATATATTCACCTCCTCTCTTCTTTTTGAGGATGGTTTCTCATGTATATTCATTTTTTATTAATATCATTCTCTAACTTATGGATCAAAAAATTTCTCTCATCTCTTGAATATCAGCAAATTGCATGTGTTCAATTTAACTAGAATTCTAGATCTATCAGGGTTTCTGCAGGAATTCTACATGGTATCAGAGCTAGATTGAATCTAGTGGATTGTACACAGTTTTATTTGCAGGTATATATCATTAGGAGGTGCATAAAGTAGCAATGGATCATCTCTCTCAGCCCACAAAATGCATTATAAATCCTTTCAATTACTTCGAATGGAAGACAAATATCTCTCTGCTCCTCCGAAGCAAAGGGCTTTACAGGGTAACAATGGGAAGGGAGAAAGAACCGACTGCTGGAGAAGAGAAGATAAAGTATTTAAATAAATTAGATGAATCAATTGGGATGATATGCCTATAAATTTCCAGAGATCTTCTCTTTCATGTCAGTAGAGCCACTACTCTCGTTGTGGTCTGGACCACATTGGAAGGACTATTCAGCAAGCAGGCTGCAATGAGAGTGCATCAACTGGAGAATGAACTTATATCCCTAAGTCCAATTCATTTCAGCAACCTGAAAGAATTCTTCAGCAAGTTAAAATCCCTCCTCGTTGAACTTAATGCATGTGGAGTCACGAAAGAGGAAGAACAACTCATCTTTTCAATTCTCTCAAAATTAGGCCCTGAATATCCTGTATTTGTGTCATCTTTTCAAGCATCTAAATTGACTCAGGAAAAATGGAAAATGCCTCCGTTGAATGATTTCATTGCAGAATTGCCTCAAGAGAAATCTAATTTAGTCCAAATGGGTGCCATCAAGTGTTCCAATAACTAAGCACTTGCGGCTAGTAATGCTCCAAAGAGCAGTGGAAAAGACAAGAAAAAAGGAACGGGTAAATTTCCTGAATTGAAGAAGGAGATATCCGCACAATATTTAGATAATTGTTATGAGCGTAAGGGTAAGAAGAATAAGGAAAGAACACTTTTCAGCTACTATTCCAAATTTTTTCATCCCAAATAAAATTTCATGAGGAAGACTATCGATGAGATGGCTAAGCAATTGCAACAACAAAATCTCACAATGCTCGAAAATGCAAAGAAGAAAGATGATAACAGAACGGGAGGGAGAGCATGATATGGTCATCCTTTAATGGATGTCACATCCACTCCATCATCTTTGATCCTTGATTCAGTTTCATCGAACCATATGGATGCATCAAAAGATGAATTTTCCTCCATCGAGGAAAGCACCAGATCCCTAATTTACTTGGGAGATGCCACACCCACAAAGGTGTGCGGAGAAGGAATTGTTGATCTTGAAGGGGGATGATTCAAAAATGTGCTTCATGTTCCCTCTCTATCTTCAAATATTCTCTCTCTATATCAGATCACTCATTCCGTCTATGTAAGGAAGGTGGATTTCACTCCGGAATCCGCAATGATTACCGACATTTCCATAGGCTCACAACTTTCACATGGAATTACAGATCACGGTTCTCGTTTGTATTTATTCTCCCACTTTGTTCCTAAATATATTAGAACTGTACTTATGTCACAATCTAATGATATCATCAGGTTATGGAATGAAATATTTGGCCATCTAAACTATAAGTACTTGCATCAACTCAACAAGGAAAACATGGTAGAAGGATTGCCAACTATTAAATTCACAAGCAATGTATGTCAAGGATGCATTCTTGGCAAGCATCCAAAGAAAAAGTTTGACCAAGGGAAGGCACAGAGAGATTATTCACCTCTTGGGATGATTCATAGTGACATCATGGGCCCATTCCCTCAGCCTTCAATCAGTAAGGCTCGATATGTACTCACCTTCATAGATGATTTCTCTCGCTTTACTTGGGTATTTTTCTTTAGATTAAAATCTGAAGTATTTGAATGCCTTATAGAATTTAAAGCACTTGCTGAGAATGAGTCTGGATGTAAGATTAATATACTCCATGTTGATAATGGGGGGAAGTATGTCAACAAATATGTTCAACAACTTTTTATTGATGCAGGTATACAACTACAACACACAGTGCCATATACACCACAACAGAATGGTGTTGTGGAGAGGAAAAACCAGTCCCTAAAAGAGATGGCCAATTGTATGCTACAGTCGAAATCATTAGCTCCCAAGCTATGGGATAAATATATTAATTGTGCAACATACATTTAGAACCGATTTCCTCACAAATCACTCAAAGGCACCACTCCTTTTGAATGTTGGACCAGTAAGAAACCGAAAGTTTCACACTTTCGTATTTTTGGTTCACGAGCATGGGCTCACATTCCGACAGATAAGAGGAAGGATTTCGAGCCTCAAAGTGTTGAATGCATATTTGTTGGATATCCTGAAGGTTTCAAAGGATATATATTGCTGGACTCTCACACTGAAAAGTTCAGTCTATCTCGAAGTGTGAAGTTTGAAGAAGAATCACTGCTTGATTTTTCAGAAGACCCTGCCGAGGAACCGCTTGTTGTCACTGATGAGGAGGAGTCAGAAAATTCTTTAATCACTTAATAGAAGCCATCAGATAATAATTTTGGGTCTGATATAGATTATGAGGATCAGTTCATGTCTTCTCCAACTCAGTTGCCAACTTGGGTAGAGAAAACCCTGCAAGATGTGGGTGAACTAGTCGGTGATTCTGCAGATACAAGAAGGACTAGATCACAGTTTTTTGGGACTCCTCAAGCCCTGGCTTCCATATAAAATTTGCTTCCCATAAATTGCTATATGTCACTTTTTTCATATCCAAAGTCACACTCTGAGGCTACTGGAAACCCACTCTAGGAGGCTGCCATGGATGAAGAGTACTCTGCTCTTATGGACAACAACACATGGGACTTGGTTCCACTTCCGAAAGGAAGAAAGCTTGTTCGATGTCGATGGATATATTGAAAAAATATTTATGCATATGGTGAGATCAGAAAGTACAAAGCTCTACTTGTTGCAAAAGGATACTCACGGGTACATGGCATAGACTACACAGAGACATTTGCACCTATTGCAAAAATGGACTCCATTCAACTAGTTTTGGCCATTGCCGCTTCTCATAGATGGGAAGTTCATCACATGCATTAAATCCATGAGATGATCCATGAAAGAGTCATTTCACTGTAGTACTGCCCCACAGAGCAGCAGGTTGCAAACATCTTCACCAAGTCCTTCACTGAAAAGAAATTTTCAGATCTGAGAGCTATGCTTGGAGTGGTGGAGACAACTGAGTAGGTCACTTTTGGCCACTCATCATTTTTTTTCCTCTTTTTTTTTGGGGGGGGGGGATTTCCCATGAGTTTTTCCCTCTTTTCTCTTTTCATGAGGAGTTCTTTTATGTAATGAGTACCTAAAATGACCAAGTTGTTAGGACTCAAATTTTTTGTCATTATAATTAGGCTTAAGGGGGGGTGTTGGAGCATAACCCTAACTTGCATTAGCTTATACCTAGCTTAGACTCATAGATATTCGTTAATACATTCATTTACACTTTATTTCACCTAATTTGGCCACATAGAGAAGAAGGGTGCCTCATCCCTAGATTTTAGGGAAAACTGTTATTTTTAGATCAAGACTCAACTCCCAGTTCTTGATTTTCTTGATTTTCTTGATTTATTCATGATTTATTGAAACTCCCCCATGAAAAAACTCATATATTATTGGGGAATGTGCACCTCCTCTTTGAGTGAGATTTATTTCCTAATTAATGATTTTTTTCGTTACTATTATTAGTAACTACTATTTCGGGTCAGTTAAGTGAGTTGGAACTGCTTCTCTTGTCAGTTAAGTGAGATTAAGTGAGATAATGCACATCACTTGAATCTTTTGGAAATTAATGAGTGTGTGAAATGTATCTTTTGTGATCTAGTTCGAACTATGTGGTCTCCCTTAGCTTATGACACCTATTTTAGCTATTTCTAGCTTTTTTTGACTAGAATTTTTATGTTGGAAATTCTATATATTCACCTCCTCTCTTCTTTTTGAGGATGGTTGCTCATGTATATTAATTTTTTATTAATATAATTATCTGATTTATGGAGAAAAAACTTTCTCTCATCTCTTGAATATTAGCAAATTGCAAGTGTTCAATTTAACTAGAATTCTAGATCTATCGGGGTTTCTGTAGGAATTCTACAGCCTCTCCTGAAATATTGCTTGCTCGTCCTTCCGATACCCAAAGTTCCCAACAACGAGATCTTCTTGCATCAGATCGATGACCCAAAATCCCCATGATCTGATTGTCCTTCTTTCCCCTTCACGTATCGAGACTTCACGTTTCACAAATGTGGAGGACCGCTTACCTCCCTTCTCCCGACATCCAAACTCCCGCTATCTCCCTAGACAATCAACAACCCATGATATCCTTAATCTGATGGCTCGGATCAAATTGCGAACTTGGATTTCACAAGTTCTGAGAACTCTTACCTTTGATTCTCCAAGTTGTGAACTCCTGACAAGACCAGATCTATGGTCCACAATCTTCCTTCGATCGATGAATGCGATCAAATCGCGCTTGCTCCTAACTCTCAGAATGTCGATATTTCAAAGCACCAAATCAACAAATCATGCTCCTCTGGATCTAACGGTCACTATCAAATCATGAACTCATGCCTCACGATTTCTCGTGATTCTCCCCTTTTACCTTTCCCGTCTACGAGTCAACAAAATGATGATCCCTCGCCACGTGTCCCTTCTGATGGATGGTCCTGATGATTTTGGAACTTGGGAGTGTTCGTTCTGATGGACGATGTCGATGATTTCCAAACCTGGGACTTCACAAAGTATTCTCTACCGTGCACCTTCAAAGGGTGTAAACCTAGTGCCCATTGCTCTAGATCTAATGGTTCTTGGTCCACGCACTCAGATCTGATGGCTGAGATTTGCTTCCTCCTGCGTGTTCTTTTGGGTGTTTGGACGTGAGATTCAACGGTCCATATCTTTTCCTCTACATCCTGATCTAATGGTTGCTGGCGCTCACCCTCCTAAGCTTTTAATTTATCCCTAACTTGGAATATTTCCAAATTTTCCAATGCCTCGGCCTTTGGTTCCTCTACGAGCCCAACTACTTGGGTCTCGTCTATGTTTTGAAGACGTTGTCTCTTCTGAGCTTTGGGCCTTGGAATAATTCTTCTCTTTCACACTCTTCATTCTATCTCTTCTGATATTTTGACTCACTCAGTGTCTAAGGGATTCAACCCTTTGCTTCCTTAGAATACTTCTCGTGGACCTCTTGGCACACTCTACGCTTGACCTCCTGAGCTTACGAACTTAAAACAAGTTCTCTCTACGTGCACTCCTTGTTCTTTGACTACCCTTCAAATGGTTGTCTTTCAACACTTCATCTGAGTGTTGGCCTGGTTCACTCCTTGCATAGGTCTTCCTCCAAAATGTTCAACAACTCTACTTTCCTCCTTGAGCTTCAACTGTTTGGACCTGAAAGGGCTTTGTCCCTTCTGTTCCTCGAAGGGATATAAGTGCCCTCTTGGAAACTTCTTCTCAAGTACACCTTGTTGAGCCTATAGTGTTTTCAAGCCCCTGTGAGTGTCTTCTCCTGAACACTTCTCTTATCATTGAACTTGAAACAAATTTCCTTGGTACACTCCTTGTATTTGCTCGATGTCCTCCTGGTAGAGCTTTACAGACTCCTTAGTAATTTTGTTTTCTCTCAGTGTCTTCCTCTGCATAGTCTTTCCTCCAAGGTGTTCAGTAACCTTGAGGTTCTCCTTGAGTTTATGATTCCTCTAATGTTACCTCCTTGAGTGTCTTTTTCCAACTCCATAGAGTTTAGATGTGCACTCCTTGCGCTGGCTGCAAAACCTCAATTTTTCTATTGCATGCTCCTTTCATAGCCTAAAGAATCCATAACGATATTATAAAACTCAACGAAGATAAAATAAATATATCTTCCTAATGCAAATGAAACTTATCATACACCCACAACATTCATTCATGAAAATACATAAACACACTATGTGCAGGAAAAATGACTTTTCTATTATCTCTGTGTGTCTATATAGATGTTTACAAAAACTGGACTGCAACAGAGTCCCGGTTCTCTCAAGCTCTCTCTCTCAGAACTATTCTACCTCCTAAGTATCCTAAGACTCTCTGTACTTGAGATCTCTCTCTCTCTTAGGTCTCCTAATTACAAAGTGAGGGCTCTACGAACTTATCCTCACCACCGCCTTAGTGTTATTTCTATCTCATTTAAGAAACCATACTTCTACGGTTGCATTCCATAAATGTTTATTCAGACCTGACTAAGATCTGGACCTGCTACAGGTAACTATTTGAGGAAACCCTAACCACTACATGTACAAAGGCATGGCCTGTCATTTATCATCCTTACAATATGAAATCCATATAGGATGATATTTCATTTTTTTTTAAATGGGAGGGTCGGTGCCTCTCCCTTTCTCGACTACGTGTTTGCGTGATGACGCATTTGATGAGGTGGAGTGATGATCCTACATAACATATTTAGAGGCACTTGAGTGATGCTCCTACATAACATATTTAGAGGCACTTGAGTGATGCTCCTACATCACATATTTAGAGGCACTTACTTCAATTTGTGTCATCCATATTGTTGACACATGGTATATGGATGATATGGCATAGATATATTGATATATTAGTAAAGGAACATTGTGGTCTTGGTGATGGTTATGAGATATTGTGATGTGCATATTTTATGAACTTATGATGGTATAGGTTGTGTGAGTGATTGATGTACATGGTTGATAGAACAAATTGATTGGTACAAGTTGATTGGTATAGGTTGAGACAAGTTACATGTTTATGTGACAAAGGAAGAAAAAATTCTGAGTTCAGAAAGGTGAAAAACCTATGTCTCTGAAGGTGTACGCAGGATGTAGTATAGACATGTCACGCACATACACAAGATACAATATAGATAGGGTGAATACATACACAAGCTGCAACATATACATGTCATGTACCTATTGGGTTTTGTTGGTACAAGTGAAATTTGGTTACATGATAATGGAAAAAGTTAGTTACATGTTGTTGGCATAACTTGGTATAGGTTTATAGTGGTATATCACATAGGGATAACGAGGAAGTGGTTTTATCATTTGACACTTATATTTCAAGGTGGTAGGATGGGGCAAGGATAGGTGGTTGTAGCCACCTTCCAGTTGTAGCTAGAGAACAAAGGGGGTTGTATCCTCCTTCTGATTGTAGCCAAAGAATTGGGGAGTTGGAGCTTCCCTCAGGTTATATCCTGAAAATATAGGGGGTTGGAGCCTCCTTCTACTTTGATATGGAGAATTGGAAGTTGGTGATTCCTTGAATGTAATTCTTAAATACAATAAGAAAATAATTCGATGGTTTTCTCCCGCATTGGGTTTCCATGTAAAATACAGATGTATTGTGCATTGTGTGAATGTGTCTATTATTGTTTATTATTCCTTGATGGATGTTAATGTTATATGATGAAACAACATATTAATGATGAATTTATGAACATTGTTGAATGAGTTAAAGGAATATGCATTGTGGTTAAAAGGATTAATAAGTGTTATACATTGCTCATTACTGATTCACCCCCCCTCTCAGTAATCGAACAAGATGTTCAAACATATATATCCTCTGCTCCAATGTATATCCAAATGGTTATCAACAACCATTCCAAGGTATTTAGATAGATGTTGAACGATATTACACCAACTTGAGATCATGACCATGCTATTCATTTTCAATCAGGAAGAGTAACAATACTATTACATTTGGCACAATTTTTGACGTTGTTCTGACACCATTTTGACAAACAACATTGATATTCCAAGAAATATAATCAAATTAGTTTGTTGAAGCCATTTCATTGCACCATGGACACTCTTATCCATCGGTCAACCATCCGATGTAGGAAAATTCAACATGGAAGTTGTGAGGAACTTTAATCAAGCATAGTTTCATTGCAACCAATCCTCTCAATTTCAACAATCATAGCATTTTCGTTAATTTGATGCCTTGGGTTGCCACACGATATTTTCTAGGAAACCACCATCATCCATGTGGCCATCATTTTACCAAACACTTTGTTCATTAGTACAACATTGGCACATGTAAATACCATTGAAAATCCAATGCATCCACCATATAAATTGTGACCTTATGGTTGATCACCTCTTTCGAAGTGAATATTCTCTGAAGGGAGCAGTTTGTCAACGATCCAATGAGATAGGGAAGTAAATCCATCGAAGTGACGATTATATGGAGATAAATGTACATATGATGGCAAATTACAGGGACACAAATTTATGTCATATCGATGATGTTAGGGTGAGAAACTTTCATCAGAGTGGCGACACTTTAAATGTCGAAGTCCATCAGGGTTGAGATGAATGGGTGGAAACATTATGTTAGAATACTAGCTTGTATTTGATGATGAAACTAGGTGTTGGAGGTTCGAATCCTATATAATAAATAAATAAATAAATCCAAATCATTGTTGAATACTGAAATCCATGCTTATGATGCATTAGACACATGAAGCAGATAGATGTGATAGATTAAGAAGTCAAAGAGCTTGTGAAAGATGTAGATGAAACTTTTATTGATATATGATCATATATACGATTAGTATTAGGGTTTATCTTGTTGCATAAAACCCTAATTAAATATTTTTATAGCCTCCACATCTAAAAATGCACACTCACACTTAATAAATACATGTTTTGCATTAAAACTGTAATTTATGGTCTTGTGGAAAATGCATGCTGGACTTCACAAAAATGCACACCCAGGTCTTAAAACACCTCCAGTTTGAGTGATTCAAGTTGTTGAGAATGTCTTAGATAATTTTACACGTGTATACATTTTTTATTTTCTTTTTTAAAACATAAAATTGTTTTTTGTGTAAAAGAGACAAAATCTACTTTCTAAATTGAGAGACCAAAATAGTAGAAAGTGACCTAATGGAAATGCATGCCCATGCTTTTATGTAGCTCCAAATTTAGTGATATAAGTTTTGTAGTGAATTTAATAACATTATAAATCTATATGTATCATCCAGAGTGAATTTCCAAATGAAAAAGGAATTCTACCTCGAATCCAACTTCAATATGTTTTGTAAAATTGAGGGTAAAACTAGATTAATATAAAATGCACGGGTAGGACTCATATGACCTCCAGATTGAGTGATTAAATTTATGAAGTTTTTATTTTATCATTTTACATATTTTTATAACTTTATTTGTTCATTTTCAAACCAAAAACCCTCTATCGTGCATAAAGGTTAAAAATTTCCTTGCAAATGCAACAAAAAATGCATAAAGGCAAAAATGCTTAATAATGCATGAAGTCAGAGCATGATGAAAAATACACACCCAGGTATTAAAAAACCCATAATTTGATTGATTCAAGTTTGTTATGTTGTACTAGATAATTTTACACCTATATGTATTATTGTCTTTTCTTTTGCAAACATAAAAGTGACTTCTTTGTAAACGAGGCAAAATCTACCTTGTTAATTGAGACACCAAAACAATACAAAATTTCATAATGGAAATGCATGCCCATGCTTCTATATAGCTCCAAATTTAGTTATATAAGTTTTGGGTTGAAACTAATAACACTCTAAACATATCTATATCCTAGGGAGTGCATTTTCAAATGAAAATGGACTTCTACCTGGAACCCAAATTCAATACTTTTTTTAAATGGAGGGTAAACATGTGTTACTATAAAATGCACGCCTATGACTCATATGACCTCCAAATTTAGTGATTAAAGTTTGGGAGTTTTTATTATATCATTTTAGTTCTTTTCATACCTTTATTTGTGTATTTTAAAACCAAAAACTCTCTAATGTGCATAAATGTTAAAAAAATCTTTGTAAATGCAAAAAAAATGCATAAAGGGAGAAATTCTTAAAAATGCATGAAACTAGGGAATAATGGAAAATGAAAGTGAGGGTATTAACACACCTGGAATTTGAGTGATACAAGTTTATGAGGTTGTCTTAGATAATTTTACATTTTTTCTACATATTTAGCTTTTCATTTGCAAACATAAAAGTGGTTGTTGTGTAAAATAGTAAAATCTACCATGTAAATTAAAGACCAAAATAGTAGAAAGTTCCCTAATGGAAATGCATGCCCATGCTTCTATATAGATATAAATTTAATGATATAAGTTTTTTTTCAAATTTAGTAACATTATGAATCTATATATATCATCTAGAGTGCATTTTCAAATGAATAAAGACTTCTACCTTGAACTGAGATTCAAAATGTTTTGTAAAATGGAGGGTAAAAATGTCTTTCTGTAAAATGCACACCTAAGACTCATATCAACTCCAAATCGATTGCTTAAATATGTGGATTTTGGATTTTATCATTTTACATCTATTCATACTTTAGTTATTCATTTTGATACAAAAAACCCTTTGTTGTGCATAAAGGCTAAAAGCTACCTTGTAAGTAAAAAAAGTGCATAAACTAAAAAATGCATGAAAATAGGGCATGATGAAAAATGTGCACCCTAGAAATAAAAATCCATGCATGGTGTTGGTAATTTACAAGTTACCAGTTGCAAAAATTTGGCTCTGTTGTAAAACCTAAAGACTCTATACTAGGGTCATTTGTACCCAGAATTTAGTAAAGGGTTGAAATACACATTAATATCTGACAATTGTGCAGACACACTAACTAAAATGGAAAAATGAGTACTAACTACCTGCATCCATACAAGTTCTGATACCAATTTGATTTGAAATATCAACAAACTCTCATACCAATTTAGCCCGAAAATCCTTAGATGTCAATTAGTTCATAAATACACATAAGCATCATGTTGGTGTTACTTCACACGCACCTAGGATATATTTTTCACAATGTTTTTCCTATGTTTATTATTCTTTTTCCAGTCTCCTAAATTTTATGGAGAATATTCCTCTAGGAGAATATTCTCTTCATTTTTCACTTCAGTTTGACTAGATGAGTGGAGTCTAGATGCTACATTGGTTTTGTCACCATGAAACATTGGGATCATCACAAACTAATGCAAATTAGCCTTGGTATCATCACCAGAATATAAAATTACCCATGATTCCATGATCTCCTCCTCACTTCACTCTGTTTCAGTCATTTAATTAAAGACTGGTAGACTAGTTAACTTAGTTAGGTGGCAGGTCAATCCTATAACTGCCTGAGAGACTAGACTAGGTGGAAGTTCAGTCCTGCAACTGATCCTGTGTGTCCAGATCACTCTATACCACCACTATGGAACATTGTTTTCACCGATAGTGTGAATTGGTTGAGTTATACAAATTATATCATGTGTAAATTATTCATTATTCATTACAATTAATGAGAATTCTTCCATTCTTTCTCTCTTGCTTCTTCTTTCTCAATTTCTCTTTGAAAATGTGTGTGGTATTTTTTATCTAGATTTTTTTGTGCTGTTTCAACACATTTACATGGTATAATAGTTGATGGACTTCTAAGAAAAATCTACACCAAATTATTTTTGCAGGTACCAAAGATTGAAGATAGCGGAAAATTGGAATTCCCAAAAGAATTCATTCTTACACCTTACAATTACTTTGCATGGAAGGAGAGGATACCCATGCATATCTGAAACAAAGGATTGTATAGTTTAACCTTGAATACAAAGATATAACTGACATCATCCATAGAAAAATCCAAGTATCTAAATCGAATGGATGAAGAATTAAGAACAATTTGCAGTCTCATCTCTCTTGATCTCCTTTTTCACATATCTTCCTTTAAAACCCACACTGAATCCTGGACCACCTTGGAAGGGATCTATGGAAAACATGATGAGATGAGGGGACACATATTCTAGTTGGAATTTCTCACATTGGATCCAAAAATCTTCGACAATCTCCAAGATTTCTTTAAAAAATACAAGGATTTACTATCACAACTCAAAGCTTGCGGGGTTGATAAATCTAAGGAGGAGAAACAAATGGTTCTCACCATTCTCTCCAAACTTGGTATTGAATTCTCCGTGTTTGTATACATATTCCATTCAGTCAAATTCTCCTCTGGAGCCACCTTGAACATGCCTTCTCTTGAGGAATTTATCGAATCCGTGACACAAGAGAAAACCAACCTCATAAACATGGGAAAAATCAAAGGCCCAAAGGTGCATGCACTTACTGAGAAGTATGGAAGACATCAATATCATAAATCTAAAGATAAATAAAAAATGAAATCTCATGAAAATCCAAATAAGGAAGGGTACTCAAAACCCTTCACCGATGCCTCCAGATCCAAAGGTGGAAAGGGAAGAAAAGAGGAGAAATGCACATACTTCCATAAAGGATTCCATCTAGAATCTGCATGCATGCATGCAAAAAAATATATATAATGACTCAAATACTTCAGAAAAAAAAACCTTGGAGATTGCATCCTCAAGGGTGCAAATAATAAGAAGCCAGAAGATCAAAATCCCAAGAAAGATAATTCTAGCCATGCCTTGATTGCCATAAACTCCTCTCTCGATGCTTGGATCATATATTAAGGAGAATAACATCACATGGATGCCACAAAAGAATTCTATTCTTCATTGGATGCATGCAAAGTTTCTCCTATTCTGATGGGGAACAACTCTCCAGTCGAGGTCACCGATAAAGGAAGGATTGAACTCACCATCGGAAGCTTCGAGAATATGTTGCACGTTCCCAAACTTTCTATCAATATTCTCTCTATGTATCAGATGATGAATTTTGGCACTGGAAATAAATTCATATTCACAACTATTGTAGTGGACATCTATGACATGAAAACCAATTCCAGGGTTGCTACCAGTGAGGTAAATCATCAATCTAGATTGTATACATTTTTTGAATTTATTGAACCAGATTTTGCTTTACTACTTCCCATGCTGATGAAAGAAGTAGGATATGGAATGAAAGGTTCAGGAATTTGAATTTTATATATATGAAACAAATTATAAAGAAAACATTTGCTAATGGTCTACTAAACATCCATTTCTCCAAAGGAATCTATGAGGGATGTGTTCTTGGAGAACACCCTCAAGAGAAATTCGACAAAGGAAAGACTCATAGAGCTTCCTCTCATTTAGATATGATCCATAGTGACCTCATGGGTCCTTTTCCACATCCATCAATCATAAAAGAGAGTTTTTTTCTCATTTTTGTTGATGACTTCTCACGTTTCACATGGATTTACTTTCTCAGGAAAAAATCCAAGGTCTTTCAACACCTCAAAGATTTCAAATCCTTTGTTGAGACACAGTCTAGAAAGAAAATCAAAATCCTCTAAACTAATAACGGGGGAGAGTGTTTCAATAATTAAATACAAAATATTTTCCACGAGGAAGTGATTTATTTGCACCACTTAGTTCCATATATTCTACAACAAAATGAAGTTTCTAAGCAGAAAAACAAATCTCTAAAAGAGATGGCATCTTCCATGCTACATGCAAAGTCACTAGCACAAAGAATATGGGCCAAAGAACTTAATTGTGCAACCTACATAAAAAATATATATACCCATATATATGTCAAGGATAAGACCCCTATGAGGCTTGGAGCGGCCTCAAACCTAAAGTGACCCACTTTCACATTTTTGTTTCACGTGCATGGGCCCAGATTTCCTCTTAAAAGAGAAAGGCACTTGATCCGCAAAGCACAAAGTGTATCTTTATTGGATACCCTGATAGTTGGAAGGGATAGATACTTATTGATCTTTCCTAGGATAGGCTCATCATTGACTGAAGTTTCCAATTTGAGGAAAGTGTCTTGCATGTACCTCAATAGCCTCATGCATACACCTTCATTCTTCCACCTATCCAATATGATGAGCATGCACATGCCGACTCTTATTTTGATGAGAGTTATGATCCACAGGATTCAAAGGATTCTGATACAGAGTCAGTACAGTCAGATCTAGATTCAATGCATTCAGATGCAGATGTAGAGCCAAAGAAGATTTCCAAGTGGACCTAGACTACTCCTCAGGATGCATGATATCTTAATGGTGATCCAGCTGATACCGGGAGGACTCAATCTAATTTCAAGGAGCCTCCTATTGTACTCACTTCCATTGAACCATTTCCATCGAGGCATATTTTTGTGGTTAAGTATTCATATCCATAGTCTTATGGTGAGGCTGTTGGAAATCCCTTTTGGGAATCCTCCATGCAAGATGAGTACAAATCCCTCCTCGAGAACCATACTTTGAATCTAGATCCCCTTCTAGAAGGAAACTTGTCAGGTGCATATGGGTCTACATGACCAAGAGTGCAACAGATGGACATATTAGCAGATACAAATCTAGGCTTGTTGCCAAAGGATTTCAGCAGGTTCATGGCATTGACTATGATGAGACCTTCTCTCCAGTAGAAAAGATGGATTCCATAAGTTTGGCACTTGCCATTGCAGTAGCCAAGGTATGGGAAGTCCATCATATGAATGTGAATAATGCATTTCTTCATGGTGATCTCTCTAAGTAGATCTATATGGAGGAGCCCAAGGGATTTATGTAGGATTCATCTTTGTTCTGTCAACTAAATAAATATCTTTATGGCCTCAAGTAGGCTCTGAGGGAATGGTATTCCAAGATGAACTCCTACCTATTGTCATAGAAATTTGTACATTGTAAATCAAACATGAATGTCTACATTCTCAGTATGGATAATTCACTCCTACTCTTAGTTCTATATGTTGATGATTTGATGATCGATTGCTCAACTTCAGCGATTGCTTCAGTCAAGAGGATTCTACATGAAAGGTTTTTGATGATGGACATGGGTCCACTACACTTCTTCCTTGGAGTCGAGATCAATCAGGATGCATCAATAATCAACTATATCAGGCCAAATATGCTTGAGATCTCCTTGAGAGATTTCAAATGATAGACTGCAAGTTTTCTCCAACTCCTTTCCTATCAGGATTCAAACTTGAGGATGGCGGGAACACTCCACTGGTTGAAGGCACACTGTATAGAAAGCTAGTGGTGATATTTTTGTATCTCACAAACTCTAGACCAGAGCTCTCTTATGCAGTTGGTGCAGTTTCCAAGTTCATGCAACAGACGCATGAGATACATTGGAAGGATGCAAAGTGTATCCTTCGATATGTACAAGGCACAATCACCTTGTTGGACAACTGAGAGGGGGGGGTGAATTAGTTGTCCCTGTTCTTAAACAATTATGCTCATTTTAAACTCTTTACAAAGCACTCAATGAAAATCAAAATAATGAAGGGAGGTAAGCAATAGAACATTCAACATCACTCACACACATGAAATATACAGAGACAAATATTTCCTGAGGAAACCCATAAAGGGTAAAAATCTATTCTTCTTAATATGATAAGCAATCTTTATATTTTGTACATTATCATTCTTATGTGCACCAACTCATTGTGAGGCTACCACCTTTGTTTTGCAAACTGTAACTTGCTGAGAGCACCAACTCTCTGGTTTCTCTAGCACCCACTAGAAGGAAGCACCAACTCCCTGGTTTCTCTAGCACCCACTAGAAGGAAGAAACAAATCCCTAAGTGTTCCAACACCAACTGGATGGAAGAACCAACTTCCAGTCACACAAGCATCGACCTTTATAACATAGAACAATATTTCTCCCTTGCACCACCCTATCACCGTAGTCTTTTTGGCTACAACTGGATGGAAGCTACAATTCCCTGTGTTCAAGCACCCACTTGAAACTCTGAGGACACCAATCCTCCATAACACCACCCAACCATCCTGAAATATAAATATTTTCCTTTTACAACTTTATCACAGTGATACAACATTTATCTATGGCTTACCAGTCTTATCATTGTTCTGCTACACTGCTCTGCTCTGCCTGCATCAGTGTCTCTCTCCTCATTTTTGTTGCTCTTTTTGTTCTCCTATCAAATATGTGTTTATGTTCCTTGCTTCTTCTGTGCTTCATCTCCTGCACACCACATTCTTCTACTTGCATGAATCACACTCAACAACCACAACAAATCTCTTCTTTGTTCTACGTTTTTATATTCTATGTGCACCAACTACATACTTCATGTGCTATACCATTGCATGCTCTTTACAACGTCACTGTTATTCCCTATAGGTTGTTCACTGCAACTCTTCCTCACACCTGCATAGATTTCCATCCGAATCACTTCACTTCTCTGTTCTGCATGCTTTTCTCACATCGAGTCATCTCCTGATCATCATGGCAACTCTTCAACTTCCCTGGCGATTAGCTCCATCCGTTCATCATCACTGGGCATTATGCTGAGATTCTTTTTCTTCTATGGTAGTGTGACTCTTCATCTACTCTTTCACATTCAATATTATCCTCTCTGTTGCAGTTACATACTTCGACACTTCAATCTGTCAATTGCCTCTATGATGAGTCTTCATTCCACTGGAAGTTACCTTGAGACTCTTCAGCTTCTCTGGTGATCACCCTCCAACTCCTCGAGTTCTATGGATGATGAAATCACTTCATTTTGGCAGTTACAACCAGTTAATTATGGATTCTTTGGCTTCTAATACCCTTCCTTTGCGTGACCATCGGTGGTGACCAAGATCTTGTTCAAAACGGTTCTTCCCAATTTATGTCCAGTGAGCACTGGCTCCATTTCATGATATGAACTTGGGATATGAGCTTCATATGATCACATGATTGCAAGTGCGTCCATAGGAGGTTTGAGGGAAACCCTCTTTTCACCCCACAATTCATTACAAGCCTCCATGTGTCCTTTCTCCAAAACCATGGTTTCAATTGCGACCCGCTCATGAAAAATTAAGGCTCGAGCATGTTTTGGCCCCAAAATGGAGCATGACCATCGATCTCATGATATTGACAGTGCTCTTGAACGGACGGTTCAGATCTTTCCTGTCAAGTGTGTGGACCAGATCTCTTCTTCCTCCATCAATGGTTGAGGTTTCCTTCGTGATCCGAGCTCCAGGAGTTTCAACTCTCAAACCCTGTTGTTGTTGACTGGATATCTTATGAAATGGAAGATCTACTGACATCTCTCCTCTTCAATCGATGGCTCTGTCTTCTTTACTTTTTCCATGTGAAATCCTTGGTCTCAATGATCATATGACATGTGTCCCTCCAAACCAATGGATGAGATCGATTTCTCCTTTCTGGATTCAGGATTTTCAATTCTCAAACTCCGCTTGCTCTCAGAGAATTTCACCCAGAGTTCATGATCCAACAAAGCATGTGCCTCTCAGATCAACAGTCGAGATGTCCTTCGATTCTTTGAACTTTGGATATTTCAATTCTCAACCTCCACTTTCTTAGAATTCTTTTAACTTGAGTTCATATATTCTTGCTATGTGTCCTCCTCGAATCAACGGTCCTCGTTCATTTCAGGACTTCGGCAATATCAAACCTTTCTCCTTCACGTTTTCCCAGAGATGAAAATATACTGATGTGTGTCCTCTTTAATCCAATGACTATCCTCCACTCCGAGACTTCAGCCTTCGACGATCTCAAAATTTTCTCCTTTGTGTTCTCCCGGAGAAGTTTCACCCGGAGTTCACAATCTGTTGACATGTATCCTACTATACGATCAACAATTGAGAGTATACCCAAAGTGATCTTCATATTGGACAACTCGTATCCACTTCGGTCTTTGCCATTCGAGACTTTGAGTCTTTGCGTGAGTACTGGTGGTAAAACTCCTGAACCAAAACTCCTAGAGTGACATAACTCTTGTGTCACTAGATGACGTGTCACAGTCCGAGCAACTGCCATGTGTCACTCGGATTTGCAATTTACACATACCTGAAATGTTGAATCAACTTGAAACTTTTTATCGTCTGATTGCACCATGTTTCCTTACTGACGTGGTCTACCACATTTCCTTCCTCACATGGTCTGCCACATGTACTTGAGGATGAGATTTGATGACATAGATCTCCCTGATCTAATAGTCAATGTCTGATCTCTAGATCCGATGACTGTCAAAACTTTGCATTCCAGGGATTTCAAATATCAAACTTTCAAGAGCATAACCTCCTTGCATATTTAGACCCAGACTAATCGTTGTTCGTCAATCATGTTATCAGATCGACGTCTCAATCGTTTTGTGCACTCCTCCTGTCTGGAGACTGATTCGACGAAAATTGTCGCTCTTCCTCCTGAGCTTTCTGATCTCTCTGAATTAGAAGGTTTTATAAGTGTTCAAAGGAATCGACCTTTTCTCCTCCTATGATTCCCTCTCTTGGACCTTTGCTACACTTCTAGAGAGTGAAAAGCGCTATCTCTTCTGAGATTTGATCTCTGCATACTGTTCGCTCTTCCTCCTAAACTTATGATTTCCCTGTTTTACATAATTAATTCTTTCCTTACCTGTAAACATACCATTGTCACTGTTGTTCTTTCCATCAATGACAAGCACATTCTTCCTGTAAACATGCCAATAATATCCCCCTTTGGCATTGATGGAAACCCTGAAGGCTACACTATTCTCCAACTATAGCATCTAGACCACTCCTTTTCTCCCCCTTTGCCATCAATGTCAAAGAAAACGTGCTCCCCCTGAGATGCTACAGTACTTTGTCAGAGGTATCGGACATTCAACCAATACATACTCCCTTGATAGGATGGACCCTCTTATTCGAGTTTTGCAGAGTATTTGTATCTAACTCATAGTATTCTCCTTTTGATTCTTGGACCTGTTCATCTTCATCTTCAACTGTGTCCTCTGTAGAAGAATCAATATTTCTCACCTCTCTTACTAGGACTCCTTCATAAACCTTCTCTTGTCATAACTGAATGACTCGCCCTATCACTCTTCTCTAATCTTCTATTACAACAATTTCATTTTTCTTCCATGATGCCTACAATCCAAGACTTTTATGACCATATGCATCACACGAGAAAACCATTACAAACACTCTCATACCTGCTTTCCCTTTTTACAAATGAAGGACCTATGTTATAATTCTTAGGAGTATTGATTTCTTCCTTGTTGTATCCAAGACCAGATTTTTCATTTGGTGATCTCTGACTATCCAAGATCTCATCCAGGGTCATGGAGATGTTCAGGAACTTGATTTGGGTGTTTGAATTCTCAACCTTCACAACTTCTTCTTCTGGATTATGACATGATTCTTCTTATACTTCTTCTTTTCTTGCATGGGAGGATTCAATATCAACATCATTATATTTCCTTATGTCTTTAGCCACCACTTGTATTGAGTTTACATCTTTCACCTTACAATATTTTGACACGAACACCTCTTCAAAACCTTTGTCACACATTTTACTTGTATTGAGCAAATTATGTTTCAGACCATCTACAAGCAGAACATCCTCAGAATTTCCTTTTCCATTACTCAAACTCCCCATCCCTTTACCCTTGATTTTACCTGGTTCATCATTTTCAAAGATCAAATTTCCTATTTTTCTTTTACTTATAGACATAAGGTTATCCTTGTCTCTAGTCATGTGCTTGGAACATTCACTATCTATATTCTAGGAGTCCTTTTGTTTTTGATTTGAAAGTATTAGACCACATTTTTTACTATCTTTCTTTTTCCATGTGCTGGTCTTTCTAGCTAAGAGATTTATCCTTGGATCTTCTTTGTAATTCTTTAGATGGAAGTTTGCAGCTTTGTGTCCGAAGTTATGACATTTATAAAATTCAATCTCATTGTTCAATAGGTCAAAGTGATTGTTGAAGCGTTGTCTACTCATTGACTGTTTATTATTTATTGACCTCCTCAGTTGCATGTCTCTAAACTTAATTTGACAATTTGCAATCTGTGGTTGTTTGTTACTTAGTTGTCTCATTCTTTGTTATGGCAGATATTTATTCCTTGGGTGTCTGTATTTATCATATATAAATCTTAAGGAACACTTTACAGCTTTGTGGCCAAACTTAGAACAGTAGAAACAATATCCATAGAAAAAATATTTGTACCTGGAAAATGGCTATCTTCTTTGAGAAGGTTGATTTCTTCCATGTTGATGATTTCCTTGAGTAGAGTGTGTATAATTTCTTTGTTCTATATATTTAGTTCTGGCACCTTTTTCTTTACTCTTCTTGGGTGGATGATTATCTTCTTTCGTTTCTATGGGTTTATTGTTGTCATTGGTTGTAGATTTGAAAAACTTGATGGGTTCTTTGTTGCTTGGCTGACCACTACTTGATCCCTCTTCATAACCCAAACCAATTTTCAACTTTGGATTTCTTTGTTGATTCAGAATGGTGGCTAATCCTTCTGAAGCTTTGATACTTGACAGATTTTGATGATACAAGGCTTGAAACTTCTCCAACTCTTTCCTATTTTTCACTACTTCTTCTTCCAGAGCTTCACATATTGCCTTCTTTTCTGATAACTATTGTTTCAAAATGTCTTCTATTTTCTTTGCCTATTCTAATTCCACTTTTATCAAGGCAAAGTCTTCATCAGGTTTTTTACTGCCTTTCTTGAACTGTATCAACAATTGTTTTTGCTTTCTCTTCTTAAGTCTAAGTTTGTCAATCTTTTCCAAAGCGTCGATCAACTCTCCTTCCAAGTCAACCGCAAATTCTTCATCATTATGATCACTTTTTGTGCTTTTATTATCATAATCCTCTTTGTCCATAAACATGAATTCATTTACCTTATCTTAATAGGAAGAGTCACTATATGTGTCTTCTGAGGAGTCATCATTCTTTACACATAAACTTTTCCTTTTACCAAATCTATTGGGTTTGTACTTCTCTTCTACTTGAGAGTTCTAGTCCTTATGCTTGTGTGGAAACTTATATGAAAAGTGACCTATCTTTCCAAAGTAAAAACATTTGAAGGGAAACTTGCCTTGGTACTTACCTGCTCCTTTCTTTAGTCTTCTCACAAATTTTTCTTCAATTTCATCAGCCTCAGAATCCTCATTCTTGTCTGTTTTAAATGATGCTTCTCTAGTGGTATAATTATATTTACTAATCCTCATTTCATAAGAAGTTAGAGTTCCTAGGAGTTGATCAATAGACAAAGTCTTAAGACCATTTAGTTCTTCTATTGCATAAACTTTTGGATTGAATCTATCAGCCAGATATCTTAAGATGTTCTGAACTAGTAATATGTCTTCAATCTTTTCACCAAGACCTTTCATGGCATTCAAAATCTCCTCAATTCTTAAGAAAAATTTATTAACTGTCTCATCCTCATTCATATTTAGTTTTTCAAACTATAATCTGTAGGTTTGAAGCTTGGCATCCTTTACCTTCTCATTACCTTCATAGATACTAATGAGTTTGTCCCACATTGCTTTGGTAGTTTCTAAGTGCATAACGTTTACAAATTCTTCTTCTGCAAGACCACTCAGAATAGCGTTAATAGCCTTAGCATTGAAGCTGAATTCTATCTTGTCATCCTTGGAAGCTAGTACAACCAGATTTACATAACCAGTTTCTACCACATCCCAGACATCTGCACCTAAATCCATTATGTAGTTTCTCATCCTAACTTTCCAGAAGCAAAAGTTTGTTCCATTGAATAGGGGGGCCTTATTGGTTGAAGTTACTCCATGGCTAGTCATGTTTAAGCTCTAGGATATACCCTTAGATAAAGGGAGCTTGCTCTGATACCAATTTTTGGACAACTAAGATGGGGGTGTGAATCAGTTGTTACCGTGCTTAAACAATTATGCTTATTTTAAACTCTTTACAAAGAACTCAATGAAAATCACAATAATGTAGGGAGGTAAGCAATAGAACATTCAACATCACTCACACACATGAAATACAAAGAGATAGATATTTTTTAAGGAAACCCATAAAGGGTAAAAACCTCTTCTTCTTGATATGATAAGTAATATTTATTTTCTATACATTATCATTCTTATGAGCACCAAATCCTTGTGAGGATACCACCTTTGTTTTGCAAGCTACAACTTGTTTAGAGCACCAACTCTCTGGTTTCTCTAGCACCCACTAGAAGGAAGCACCAACTCCCTGGTTTCTCTAACATTCACTGGAAGGAAGCACCAACTCCCTAAGTGTTCCAACACCAACTGGATGGAAGAACCAACTTCCATTCACATAGGCACTGACCAGTATAACAGAGAACAATAGTTCTCCCTTGCACTACCCTGCCACCCTAGTTTTTCTGGATGCAACCAGATGGAAGCTACAACTCCCTGTGTTCAAGAACCCACTTGAAACTCTGAGGACACAAATCCTCCCTAGAACCTCCCAACCACCTTGAAATATAAATCTTTGCCTTTTACAACTTTATCACAATGATACAACATTTATCTATGGATTACCAGTCTCATCATTGTTCTACTACACTTCTCTACTCTTACTACATCAGTGTCTCTCTCCTCGTGTCTGTTGTGATTTCTGTTCTTCTCTCATATATGTGTTTCTATTCCTTACTTCTTCTATTCTTCAGCTCCTGCACATGACATTATTCTACTGGCATGAATCACACTCAACAATCACAACAACTCTCTTCTTTGTTCTACATTTTTATATTCTCTATGCACCAAATGCATACTTCATGCACTATGCCACTGCATTATCTTTACAATGTCACTGTTCTTCCCTACACATTGTTCACTGCAGCTCTTCCACACTCCTGCATAGATAGACAGTGGAATCAATTTAATTCTCTATTCTGCATGCTTTTCTCACATCGAGTCATCTCCTGATCATCATGGAAACTCTTCATATTCCCTGGTGGTTAGCTCCATGCATTCATCATCACTAGGTGTCATGATGAGATTCTTTGCCTTCTCTGGCAGTGTGACTCTTCGTATACTCTGTCATAGTCAAGCTTATCCTCTATGTTGCAGTTACATACTTTGACACTTTTCAATCTGTCAATTGTCTCTATGATGAGTCTTCATTCCACTGGTAGTTACCTTAAGACTCTTCAGCTTCTCTGGCGATCACCCTCCAGCTCCTCAAGTTATCTAGCCGATGCAATAACTTTGTTTTAGCACTTGAAGCTAGTCAATTATGGATTATTTGGCTTCTAAGCCCCTTCCTTCGCGTGACCACTGGCGATGACCAAGTGCTTATTCAAAAAGGCGCTTCTCGATTTATGTCTAGTGAGTGTTGGCTCCATTTCATGATATGACCTTGGGCTATGAGCTTCATATGACCACACGATTGTGGGAGTGTCCGTAGGCATTTTGAGGGAAACCTTCTTTTCACCCTGCAATTCATAACAAGCCTCCATGTGTCCTTTCTCCAAAACCATGGTTTAAATTGCAGCCCGCTCATGAAAGATTAAGGCTCGAGCATGTTCTGGCCCCGCAATGGAGCATGACCGTCGATATCACGATCTTGACAGTTCTCTTGAACAGATGGTTCATATATGTCCTCTCAATTCTATGGACCAGATCTCTTCTTCCTCCATAGATGACTGAGGTTTCTCTCATGATCTTGACTCCAAGAGTTTCAACTCTCAAACCCTGTTGCTACTAACTAGATATATTCCAGAATGAAAGATCTGCTGACATATGTCCTCTTCAATTGATGACTCTATATTATTTCCTTTATCGACATGCAATCCTTGGTCTCAATGATTAGATGACACGTCTCCCTCCAAACCAATGGATGAGATCTACTTCTCCTTTTGGGCTTCGGGAGTTTCGATTCTCAAACTCTGCTTGCTCCTGGAGCATTTCACCTAGAGTCCACGATCCAACAATGCCTGTCCCTCTCTGATCAATGGTCAAGATCTCCTTCAGGTATCCTGACTTCATAGATTTCAATTATCAACCTCCACTTGCTCAGAATGATTTTAGCTGGAGTCCACAGATTCCTTCCATGTGTCCTCCTTGAATCAATGATCCTCATTCACTTTGAGACTTCATCTCTTCGACAATGTCAAACCTTTCTCCTTCAATTTTTCCCGTAGATGAGAATATACTGACGCATGTCCTCTTTAATCCAACAACTATCCTCCACTCCGGGACTTTGGCCTTCAACAATCTCAAACTTTTCTCCTTTGCGTTCTCCCAGAGAAGTTTCACCTGGAGTTCACTATCCATTGACAAGTATCTTGCTACATGATCAATGATCGAGAACACACCCGAAGTGATCTTCCAATTGGATGACTCATATCCACTTTAGTCTTCGACATTCGACAACAGGTCTTTGTGCAAGTACTGGTGGTAAAACTCTTGAAGAAAAACTCTCAGAGTGACGTAACTCTTGCATCACTCGATGACATCTCACAAGACGAGAAGTTGCCACATGTCACTCAGATTTTTGATTTACACATACCTGAAATTTCGAATCAAATTGACACTTGTCATTGTCTGATTACATCATGTGTCCTTGTTGATGTGGTCAGCCACATGTCCTTGAGGGAAAGATTTGTTGACGTAGATCTCTCTGATCTAACAATCAATGTATGATCTCCATATCTGATGGTTGACGAAACTTCGCATTCCGGGGATTTAAAATATCAAACTTTCAGGAGCATAACCTCCTAACATCTTTAGACCTGGACTAGTCGTTGTTCATTGATGATGGTCTCAAATTGACGACTCAATCTTTCTGCATGCTCCTCCTGTCTGGACACTGATCTGACGACCATTGTCACTCTTCCTCCTGAGCTTTTTGATCTCTCTGAATTAGAAGGTTTTCTAAGTGTTCAAAGGTCTTGACTTGTGCTCCTCCTACAAGTCCTTCTCTTGAACCTCGACTACACTACTGGAGAGCTCAAAGCATTATCTCTTTTGATCTTTGATCTCTGCATATTTTTCTCTCCTCCTATGGAACTTATGATTTCCCTATTTTCCATCATTTCTTCTTTCCTTTCCTGTAAACATACCATCATCGTTGTTATTCTTGCCATCAATGACAAGCACATTCTGCCTATAAACATGCCAACACACCTTTGGGATTCATTATGGAGAAGACTCTACATTAGATCTCATCGAGTTCACTAATTCTGAATGGGTTGTTGATAGCAGTGATTGCAAGTCCACATCTGGTTACTCACTTAGTCTTGGTTCTAGGCCTATTTGTTGGTCGAGAAATAAGTGAGATTCCATTGATCTATCTTTAGTTGAGACAGAGTACAGAGGGGTAGTTAATATAACCATTCAGGCTATGTGGCTACAACATTTTCTCACTAAGTTGGGCATTCAGTTTCATCGGTCGATCATCGTCTGGTGTGACAACAAGAGTACTCTGAAGTTATGTAGATATCCAGTTCAGAGCCAGTGGAGGATGCACATTGAGATTCATATGCACTGCATCTCGGACTTAGTACATGAGGGGATCATTGACCTACAATTATGTCATTTAACAAAACAAATGACATACATCTTCACCAAGACCTTCACTGAGAAGAAGTTTCATTCTTTGCGAAGTCATCTTGGAGTGAAGGACACAATTGCCTAACAACTGTCAATTCCTATTTTTACATACATTTTACCTTGAGGGGGGTTTTTCCTGTGAGTTTTTCCCTCTTTCCTAACTTTATTTCAGTGTATCTTTTGTATTTGGGTACCTAACATGGCCCCATTGTCGAGACCCATTCTTTATTTTCAACATAGTGGTGTTCAAGGGGGGTGTTGCAGTTACTTCACATATGCCTAGGATTTATTTTTCCTAATATTTTTCCTATGTTTATTAGTCTTTATCCAGTTTCCTAAATTTTAGGGAGAATATTCCTCTAGGAGAATATTCTCTTCAGTTTTCACTTCAGTTTGACTAATTGAGTGGAGTCTAGATGTTGGATTGGTTTTGTCACATGCAACATTGATATCATCACCAACTAATACAAATTATCCTTGGTATCATCACCGGACTAGCGCATTACCCATGATTCCCTAATCTCCTCCTCACTTCACTCTATTTTAATCAGTTAACTGAAGACTGGTAGACTAGTTAACTCAACTAGGTGGCAATTCACTCTCGTAACTACCCAAGAGACTAGACTAGGTGCTAGTTCACTCCCATAATAGATGGTGTGTGTCAAGATCACTCTATACCACCACTATGGCACATTGGTTTCACCTCCATTGCACATTGGTTGAGTTATACAGAGTATATCATGTGTAAATTATTCAGTATTCATTACGGTTAATGAGAATTCTTCCCTTCTTTCTCTCTTGATTCTTCTTTCTCAATTTCTCTTTGCAAATGTGTGTGACAATTTATATCTAGATCTATTATGTGAAGGTTCAACACATTTACAGATCTAACCAAATTCAAGAAATTGAATATCGACTTGACTATTTACAAATAACATGTGAAAATGCTTATTTATCCATAAAATATCATTAACTGATGAATATAATTTGTAGAAATAATAAGGGCCAAAATGGAGAGAAATAGACCGCTCTTATTAATTCTCAAAATTACAAAAATTACAACAAATGGGATTACAATGCCAAATTTTATGTCACTCTACAATTCCATTGATCAATCCCAGAAACAAAGGTCATTATTGAATTCCTCACAAAATTCTAAGAAAAATGAGTATAAACTTGACTAATTTCTGAACTGGTGCTTAAAGACCCCTTTCTACATGCATAATGGGACTACGGGTCTCATACATGAAAAATTGTACTAATACTCTTCATACATATAATGTTTACAAAAAATAGACATCATCATCAGATTCCTCTCGAATTTTTGAGAAAAATGAGTATAAACACCCTATACTTCCCTCAAAGAATTCTATGGCACACAAAACGAGACAAACCCAAAAGAGGGACACCTCTTGCATGAAAAACGAGAAAAAATTATGAACTTGGAATGAAATTATATGCATACCCTCTCTTTGGCATGCATTTCCATGTCCTAGGCATTGGTTTTCATTCCCATTAAATATGTCTAGGTAAGCCAAACCACCAACGAAAACCTTGGGAAAATTGGTTTTAATATAAATACAATATTTAATGTTAGTTATGACAACTAACATGCATGGTGTATTGGTAGGTGTGTGGTTAAGACTAAGGAATATTATTTGTAATATTTGCATATTTCTCCATAGGTTACGAGTTCTATTCCATTTTACCTCCAACAAATTTTGATTCTCCCTTAGCCATTATTGGCCATTCAGAGAGTGCCACATGGCACTCTCTAATTGGTCCATTTGTCATGCTTTCCCTAGTCAACATGTCTTCCACATAAACATCTAGTCACCTACAAACTCTTTTAGACCCTTAATACTGAGACAAAAAGATGTAGATGGACACTGACATCCCCTTAAATCTAGTTAAGATAATCAAAAGAAAGAGAGGGAGAAGGTATGATGTAGCTTGTTTTGAAGCTTCTCCTCTCTTAATCCAATCCAAACTTGATCTCCAATATCCTTAGCACAACATGTTACCTAAAATGCAATGGAAAATGAATAGAAACAAAGACTTACTACTCTACCAAGATTGGTTTAAACCAAATTCATCCATAATAGACAATAATATGCAATAATACACAAACTTGAAGGAAATAGGCCAAGCATATATTAATGAGAACATTAAAAGGACACTTACAATCTGTAGATGCAGTTACAACAACTTCTCCAATTTCTCCTCATCCATCCCTTGCATGATGCTCCCAATATCATAATTTTGATACCTCTAATATGCCTCTATCCTCCTACTCTCCATGGAAAACCCTCATTATATAGTATTTGGAGGTTTGAACACCATGGAGAGGATCACTCATCAGATACACTAAAATGGGATCTCAAAGATATTTAGGGAGAAAATATCTCTTAAGGATTTTAGGGAGGAAATATGTCTCAAGGATTTTAAGGAGGAAATATTTCAACCATCCATGAGATCCTCAACCTCTCCTAAAAAATAGGAAACCAAATGTGAGGTGGATTCTCACACTAAATTAATTTCCTTTTCATGAATATTAAAAATTAATTCATGTGCACACATAGTATTTTGACCTTCATATAATATATTTCTCCTCCACATTGACTAGGTATTGTGACATATATTATTTCATTGTGTCGAGGTGTATGAGACACTTAGAAAGGTGCATATGAAACTTTTACGACACTTGCGACACTTAGGGTGAGGTACCTAGGTTTGGAAATTTGATGTCTAACAGTATGTGAAGAACCTCTAGAGCCTCGTTCATCCCCATCATCATCATCATCATCATCATCATCTTTCAATTGAAGTGAACATTATTCTCATAAGAGGAAGAAACATTCTATGATGTTTTCTCATTCTCGTGATTTTCCTTTGTTAAAGCTAGATGTAAAGTTTGATTTTCCTACTTCTGATGGACAGTTGAATGCAGAGAAGTTGGATAATTGGATCAAATGTATTGAAGTGTATTGTAGGGTACAAAAAATTATAAATGACACGTCAAGTATACAATTGTCTACTCTTCTCCTAAGCAACATGAATTTGATATGGTGGGAGAGTTGGACACAATATGATATTATTCAACATGGTAAAATCATTTCTTTATGGATTGAATTTTTTGATGCATTAAGAAATAAATTTTATCCATTAGCTTATATGCAAACATAAATGATTTATTGGAAACATTTATGACAAGGAAAAGGGAAAAATGTTCAAGCTTATACACATGAATTTAAGAGGAGGGAATTGTCTTTGGGAATTTCATTACATACTCATGAAACTCTTCTAAATTATTTTTGTAGTATGCACTCATATCTTTTCCATACCTTATTGATGTTTAATCTGTTAGGAAGCAAATATCAATATAGCATAGAAAAACCTCAGAATAAGTACTCAATGCCTTGAAAAAGAGAGAAATTCAAATAATAATCCTCTTCGAGGGGGAAACCTCCTTATGCCCACATAAATGTTCAATTACAAGATGATTCCAAATGAAAATGTATCTTTGGCATATATAGGACACTAGGAGGTATAATTACAACTAATGGAATAAAGCCGACATAAATAAAATAACATTACTAATGTAATATGCGCCAATTAAGGCGTAATGAGCCACTATTAAGGGCTTAACATGCCCCTCCCCTTGAGACAAGTGTTGTCCACAAAACTTGAGTAACTCTAGATGCTTTTGTTTAAAAGACTCATCTTCCCAAGTGGAATATTTAGCCGTTAGTTTCCTCCATTTAATGAGATACTCTGAAATGGATCTATTCCACAGCTGGCGAATTATTGTGTCTATGATGGCTTCAGGTTCCAATATGATTTTTCCTTACTTGTCAAGTTTTGGAAATATAGTTTGAACTGGGATCTTGTCACCTATAACCGTTTTTAAGAATGAAACATGGAAAATTGGGTGTACTTGTGAAGATGCAGGCAAATCCAATTTGTATTCCATAGTACCAATATTTTGCAACACCTTATAAGGGACATAGTACTTTGGTGATAATTTATTATTCTTATTGTCTTGCTTGAGGGACATCTGTTTGTAAGGTTGTAATCTTAAAAACACCAAATCCTCTACATCAAAACTTCTTTCACTACAATGTTGATCTACTTGTTGTTTCATGCGATTCAGTTCCATGGTTAGGTTGCCCTTTAATATTTGTAGAACTTGTTGTTGATGCTCGATGTGATATTCCACTGCTTGAACCTTAGATTTTTATTTTAGATAAGAAGTGATGGAAGGAGGGTGGTATCCGTAGAGTGCCATAAATGGTGTCATTTTTGTTACAGTATGAAAGGAAGTGTTATACCACCATTCTGCCAAGGGTAACCATTTGAGCCATTGTGTTTGTTTATTAGAGACAAAGAAACAAAGGAATCCTTCTAGACATTTTTTCACTATCTCGGTTTGTCCATCAGATTGAGAATGATAGGATGAGCTATGAGCCAATTGAGTACCCAAACAAGAAAATAATTATGTCAAAAAATGTCCAGTGAAGATGGGATGTTTGTCACTTACAATAATCTTTGGGCTGCCATGTAGCTTTTGAATTTTCTCCATGAATGCGGTGCCAATTGTACTGGATTTGACGGGATGAGAGAGTGCACAAAAGTGTGTGTACTTGGTCAGTATATCAACAATCACCATCATGACACTCTTTCCTTCAGATTTCAGTAACCCTTTGATGAAATCCATGGAAACCTCCTCTCAGCGATGACTTGGGATGGCTAATGGTTGTAAAAGACCCGAGGTCTTAATTGTTTCCACTTTATTTTGTTGGCAAACCAAACATTCTTCCACAAACCTTTGAACATCAGTTTTAAGGTCATCCCAAAAAAAATCCTTCTTGACCCTATGGTAGGTTTTTAAAAATCCTGAGTGCCCTCTTACTGGAGAGGTGTGCAATTTCAATAGTACCTTTTGTTTGATTTTGTAGTTCTTACATTAATATAAGTGATATTTGTACCATAGTGAATCATTTTAGCATGTAAATGTATCTGATGTACTGGAATCCTGCTGCAACCTTTGAATGAGATTCCACACTTTTTCGTCATTCTTCCATTCATCCCTTGCTTCTATTATCCAATCAGGTTGGATGATCGAGATAGAATAGAGAAAGGCCTCGACATCTTCATCCTTCCTTAAGAGTTTATCTACCACAACAGTTTGCTTCCCTTTCTTATAGATGATTTCAAAATCATAACCCAATATCTTGGTTAGCCATTTTTGTTGTTCTTTTGAAGACAGTCTTTGTTCCAAGAAATATTTAAGACTATCATGATCTCTTTTGACCTTGAAGTGCCTACCTATTAGTTAAGGATGCCATTTCTTCAATGCATGTATTATTGCCATAATTTCCTTCTCATAAATGGGTTTGTGTAAGTCTTTTCCCTAGAGTGGTCAACTTTCAAAATCCATGGGCCTTCCTTCTTGCATTAGGACAACACCAATTCCATTTCCCAAGGCATCACATTGCACAATAAAGGTTTTTGTGAATTCTGGAGTGGTCAAGACAGGAGCTTTTCACATCACCTTTTTAAGTTGTTCAAAATATTTAGTTGCCTCTAGAGTCCATGAAAATGCATTCTTATTATTTAGTGTCGTTAAATGTGTTTCTATTCTTCCATAGTGTCGAACAAACTTACGGTAGTAACCTGTCAAACCCAAAAATACTCTAAGATTCTTCAATGTTTTGGGAATCCTCCAATCCATCATGCAATTAATCTTGTTAGGATCTACCTTGACACCTTCATGATATACAATATGACCCAAATACTCTACCTAATTCATCCCAAAGAAACATTTGGATGGTTTGGCATATAGTTGTTGCTCCTTTAGTAGTTGTAGCACCTTGTAAACATGTCGCACATGATCCTCCCAAGACTTTCTATAGATTAGTATATCATCAAAAAATACTAACACAAATTTTCCAAGGAAGGGCTTGAAAATGGAATTCATAAACCCTTGGAATGTGGAAGGTGCATTTGTAAGGCCAAAAGGCATGACCAAAAATTCATAATGGCCTTCATGAGTTCAGAATGTTGTTTTTGGGATATCTTCTTCCTTCATTCTAATCTGATGATACCCTGAATGAAGATCCAACTTTGTGAAATAGATTTCTCCATGTAGTTCATATAACAATTCATCAATGATGGGAATAAGAAAATTATCTTTAATAGTGATCTTGTTGATCTCTCTATAATCTGGACACATACACCATGATGTTGGAAGATTGGTTGTTGTCATTGATGTCAACCCTAGTCATGGGTTTTGGACCGCAAGATTGATAAAGGTATTTGGACATG
Source organism: Picea engelmannii (assembly GCA_009831015.1). Classification (NCBI taxonomy): domain Eukaryota; kingdom Viridiplantae; phylum Streptophyta; class Pinopsida; order Pinales; family Pinaceae; genus Picea; species Picea engelmannii. Next base: position 438,921 of record ML780429.1, on the reverse strand, counting down.
AAGGACAATGCACATGCATATACAACACCCATGAATGGATATTATGCATCATGTTGTTTATGGTGGTATGTGGCACATCACGTGGATCCTCATGGTTGAGGAGAAATGAAGTTTTGAGGATGACAAAGTGAATTGAAGAAGGAAGTACATGTAGGCCCTGAAGA
>ML780429.1:388449-421617 GCA_009831015.1 Picea engelmannii | reverse complement strand
GTTGAAAATCGCTGACCCAGAAGTTGACTTCCTTGTGTGCACATATGCCTGTAAGGAAGGGCTCGGAGGAGTCCTTATGCAGGAAGGAAAGGTGATCTGCTATGAATCCCAAAAATTGAATGAACATGAGGTCAACTATGTGAATCATGATCTAGAACTGACTGCCATAGCGCATGCCTTAAAAATGTGGAGGCATTACCTCTTGGGAAGAAAATTTGTACTTATGACAGATCACTGTGGATTAGGGTATTTGTTCGACCAACCAAAGCTCAATGCTAGACAATCTAGATGGATGGCCCTTAACATGCATCCTTAACGGACAGACAGAAAGAGTGAATCAAATATTAGAGGATATGTTAAGGATGCATGTAATGCATCAACCCAGGAAATGGGAAGACTACCTGCCATTGGTAGAATTCGCCTACAACAACGGCTACCAAGCATCCTTAAAGATGAGTCCCTTCGAGGTCCTCTATGGTAGGCCGTGTAATACTCCAATCATCTAGAGTAATCCTGTAAATAGGATTCCTTTTGGACTCGACATGCTGAGAGAAATGGAACAACAAGTGACTCAGATAAAACAAAATCTGAAGGTTGCTCAGAACCGACAGAAAAGTTATGCGGATCAAAAGAGAACTCCAAGAGAGTTCAAAATGGGAGACCACGTATATCTCAGTATTAAGCCCAGAAGGAGTTCCTTGAAAATGGGATCTTGTGCCAAGTTGGCAGCCCGGTATTGTGGACCCTTTGAGGTTCTATATAGAGTGGGACCTGTAGCCTATCGGCTAGCACTTCCTCCCATAGTAAAAGAACATAATTTTTTCCATGTTTCATTATTGAAGAAATATGTACATGATGCTAATCATATAATTGACTGGTCTGTGATCCAGGTGGAACCAGAGGGATAATTTCTACCTGAACCCCAATGCATACTGGACAGAAAGGAAATCCCACTCTGGAACCGAACCATTGCACAGGTCAAGGTGCAGTGGAAACATTTTGGCCCAGATGAGGCTACATGGGAAATGGAGGATGCCATGAGACAGGCATACCTGATTTTGTTTACTTTTGTGCATGCAATTCATGTTAATAGATAAGAACATCGAGGATGATGTTCCTTTTAAGGGGGAGGGAATTGTAACACCATGTTTCCTGCAGTTTGTAAAAATAACTGGACTGGCCAAGAACTGTGGCAAACTCATAGATGCGAATATGTGATGTAAATTGACCTTGTGGGAAAGGTCAATAAATGTGAATAACATTATGAATTTATATTGTAGGACTGCTGAGAGGGGATGTGTAGAAAAAGAGACCACGATGGCGGTGGAAGGCACCTGGAAAGGTGGCGTTAACTTCCACCGAGAATTAATACCATATTTGGACTCCACTGGCCCAGAGAACCAAAAGCGGCTCGCTGACCCAGAATTAAATGACTCGCAGGCTGGTAGGTAGATGGTTTAATGAGGGATGGGAGGTGAACCTCCCATCCGTAGAGCCATCAGGCCTGATCAACGCGAGGGTAATCGCGCCACATGCAACCTCGCAAGAGGATAAGGCGTGGGGTAGAATCGATTGCGGGGGCGGATGCGAGGGGAGAACTCTAGCAATACGCAGAGTGATTGATAGCAGAGAGGAGGGATTGTAACCTTCTCTCCTGGTCACTGGAGGACAGAGACACAGTCTCACAACATCGTTGTCTCAGCTGGGAGTCTCTAAGCCTACGGTTGGGTGGAAACGAGCACCCCTCTCAGCAATTGCATAACCCCTGGTGTTATTTCTGATAAGTGTTTTTCCTTTGGCATCTTGAAATATATGTATATGTTCATTCTGATGATTATGCCCATAAGTTGTGAAACTGTGAATGATTTCATTACAAGAATTTCTGTATGGTATTTTGATTAGTACTAGTAGCTGTATATTTGTATGGAAGAGACTATATATGGCACATGTCCTCATGAATTGTTATTTACATGCGTACCGAGCTAATTCAGACTTCATGTCTGGTTATCGGGTGGACGACACCCTTATCTGCCTCAGATAGTACCCTGAGTAAGTCTCCCCATAGAGATACCTTCCTTGAAAATCCCATCAAGTACCGGGAAGGCGATTTTGAAGGCGTAAGTCCTTAGTAACCCTACACGAAGAGGAATAACCCTCTTGAAAAACCCGAGATGGCAGCATAAGGATGAAGTAACAAGTTGATGGACAAGATTTCATCGAGAAATCTGTGGTCACTTATGACCATTAGATTTGGTAAGAGGAAGTTGGAGTGTTAAGTGTATTAACCCAGATAGGTATTAAATGACGAACGAGATTTCGTCGGGGAATCTGCAGTCACCCACGATCGTTAGATTAGTAGGAGAAAGTAGGGTGTTAAATGCCTTACCACTTTGTTTTCCTGTATCTTCGTGGGTAGAGAATATTTTAGGACCGTGGATCCCCAAGATCCATGAGAATATCTGGACCATGGATCTTTCCATGTTTAGGAAGTCATGGAAGAGGCCACGAGATAGGAATCTATCTGAGCCGTCATATTTCAGCTGAAAAAACCCGACAGTCGTCGAATCGGACAAAAGAAATTCGAGGGTTAACACCCCAGGAGTTCGGGATTTTCCGTGGTGAAAACCCCGGGATAGATCTAGTTCGTCCGATTGACAGAGGTCACATGTTGTAAGATCTCCCATTTCGAGAAATCGGGAATTTCGGAATCGAGATTCCTATTGACAAGAGTTCGGGATTTTCCATGGTGAAAACCCCAGGATAGATCTAGGTCGTCCGATTGACGGAGGCCACATGTCATAAGATCTCCCATTTCGGGAAATTGAGAATCGTAGAATTGGGATTCCTGTTGACAAGAGTTCAGGATTTTCCATGGCGAAAACCCTGGGATCGATTTGGGTCGTCCGATTGACGGAGGTGACGTGTCAAGAGATTACCCGTTTCGGGAAATCGAGGATCGGGGATTCGGGAGTTCCGTTGATGAAAACTTGGGCTCTTGCCTTGACAAATCCCAACCCATAATGTCGATATGATAACATGTGACTAAGTCCCGATGAACGAACAAAATTCCTTCTGGAAATCTCAGGGTCCGTAACGACCGTCCGATGTGAGGAAGAGATGCTAGTTTTGCGCTGAGGCATGAAGGCACATTTGGGTAAGTAGCGCACAGATCTGGATGGACAGAATCCACTTGCCCAGATCTATGGCTGAGGATGCATTCGAAAGCCCCCTTTCCATTCTACCTTTAATGGGGGGGGGGGTTTCCGGAATTGGATGTGCAACTCTCGAACGGTCGAGATTAATTCATCATGATCAATAGCGCTCAGGTGGATTCCGGACCCCCCTTTCCATTCTGCCTTTAATGGGGGGGGGGGGTCTGGAATAGTGTGGCGTGTGAAGTGGCCCCCCCCTCCTGTCATATCGACTACCATGTCACATTTCCCTCTCTGCCACCTGTACTCCACTTCACCACACAACGGGGTTGTTTCTCATTGGCTGTCCTCCTAGACCTGTTGAGATTTGTTCCTATTGGCCATTTGCTAACCCTGTAGGGATTCATCCCCATTGTCCGATCGCTAGTCCTGTCAGTGTTCGGTGGTTGTCAAGTCAAAGGAATCGACATCACTATAGCACCGAGGCGTGAAGTATGAAAGAGGTACTGCGTTTATTTGGACTATGATCATGACCCGCGACCGCAGGGGAGTGGGGAGAGAGAAAGAGCTAGCTCACGCTAGGTCTCCGTAGGTAATTCAGGGTTTTGATTCAGTAGAAAACTGGAAAAATCTGATTTAGGTAGTGGGTATGTGACATTATTTCATTTTCCTAAGAAATTGATAGTTCCTCCAACTACAATCATTACTTGAAACTCTGGTGATGGATATACAAAGAAATTGAGAGCTTTGGCTAATTTATAGTGATTGAAATTATGAGTAGTGCCATAATCAATTAGGACTATTACCTTTTTATTTTTGATATATCCTTCGCTCTTGAGGGTTTGAGGAGTGCTAATTCCAACCAATGCATTACACGATATTATGGGATTCAACTCTTCAAATGAAATTGCTTCTACATTTTCATCTTGAGATGGTTCTTGTTCTTGTTCTTCTTTCTGTTCACAATCTATGTAGAATAATTTCTTCTCACCACACTTATGTCCCTTACTATACTTGTTGTCACAATTAAAGCATAAACCTTTTTATTTTCTTTCCTCCAATTGTTAAGGTGTCAACCTTGTAGGTTGAGGTGTTTTAGAATAAGGAGCATTATTATCTCTATAGATGTTAGGATTGGACCTTCTAGTAGCCATAGCCATATTTTTACTTTCAGCATTTCTTGCCACCCTAAATGCATTCTCCAATGATTTGGGTTCCCAAAGGAATACCTCATGTTGAATGTTGTCCTTTAGAGTTCATATGAATAAATCAATGAAGTGCTCATTTGGAATATATGTTACCTTTGTATTCAATCTTTGGAATTTCTCAATGTGCTCTGTAACTGAACCCTTTTGCTTGAGATTTATCAATTGGCTAAAGAAGGTATTGCTAATTGTATCCTCATAGTGTTCAATCATTTCTTCCGTGAAAATTGTCCAAGTGATGAGTTATTTGAGAGAACAAAGCCATCGATACCATACAAATTGATTGGGTTCTAAATTTAAAGAAGCAATTTGTACCTTTTGTGTATGTTGCACATTATGTAGATCAAAGAATTTCTCCATCTGAAGTATCCATGTGATAGGGTCCTTGCCATCAAACTTCCTCATATCGATCTTAGGAACATGGTTGGTATTCAACCCAAAGTTGGAGTTTCTCCATTCTTGATTCACCTTCCTTGTGTCCTCATCATGAATTTCATGGGATACATTTTCACTTTCAGGTGTTCTCTCTATTATGAAATTTCTCAATCCTTCCATGATCTCCTCTTTTAAACCATCCATCTTAGTATTTATTGCCTCCAACTTAGCTTCCATCTCTTGTGGTTCATCTTTTGTTACTGTCGTATTTGGTAAATCATTTATGTCCCTACACATTTCTTCACTTTCATCAAGATTCCAAGTAGGATTGCCTGGAGGCTTATTTCGTGTAGAAGCTCCCTTTTTTGGTGGCATGTTGGCCAAGTATCACTTTAAACCTTGATTTTGAGGTTCTTGTGATAGACAATATTCCTTCTATTGTGTATCGAAAATGTTGGCCCTTCTGAGTATGAAATTTTATTTTTTGTAGGTCTCTGATATTTATACTCTGCAATGCCATTGGTCTGATCAAAATTGGATGTGCCAAGTGGAGTTTATGGTAAATCCCCCACAACTTGCTTATTTTTTTCCTTTCTAGGAGATATCACTTATATAGCGTTCCCCGCACAAAATAATTGATATAAATTCTGAAAATCTTACCAGAACTACTACGGTCTGTCCACTATCCAATGCAACTAGTCTCACTCAATTTGGATACTCTAGGAAGAAGTTATGATTTTTTTCTCGGAACACCTACTTGAGACTAGTCAATAGGACTAGTCAGAAGCCCTATCTTCCACAGGGCATATATATAATTGTAAGATGGACCAGAAGCTGGAATTGTTACCACAGATACCTTACTAATTTCAATGAATATTCTCTGGATTTTAGGGTCTGAAACATTACAGAAATATTTCTATAGTGAAAATTCCGCAATGACTCAATTAAGGATGATTCCAGAACCCTATATTAGAAAGGATGTATCTCTGAAAGTATAAGGCCTCATGAGCTGAAATTTTAATACAACGTACTTTGATCTCTCTACTAAATATCCTCCAAGTTGATCCTTCAAAATCATTGTAGAAAAAAAATTATAGCGAAAATTCCAAGGTGTCTCAGATGTAGCAGCGAAAGCCCAAGACCTTGAGCTCTGATGACATATGTTAGGAACCAAATATCAATATAGCATAGAAAAACCTCTGAAAAAGTACTCAAATCCTTGAAAAAGAGATGAGTTCAGATAATAAGCCTCTTCGAGGGGGAAACCACTTTATACCCACATAAATGTTCAATTACAATATGATTCCAAATGAAAATGTCTCCATGGTGTATATAGGAGACTAGGAGGTACAGTTACAACTAATGGAATAAATACGACATAAATAAAATAACATTAGTAATGTAATATGCCCCAATTAAGGCGTAATGAGCCACTATTTAGGGCTTAACATAATCCTACTAATATTGACAAATTATCAGTACAATCTAGTCATCTTGAAGCCAAGAAAGGAAAATATGTTGAGGATATGTCAGGGGAGCCACATGAATTCAAGGAGTAGTTGAAGAAAAAAGGGAAGAGTAAGAAGATGGATACAATGGAGAAATATGGATAGAATAAGCATACATGTTCTCACTACGAGAAGAAAGGACATCATGATAAAAATTGTTGTAAGTTGTATCCAGAATTGAAGTCAAAGTGGGCTTAGCCTAGAAAAGGTAAAAAGAATTCCATGGCCATAGTGCAAGATCTTGGATCATATTTTAAGGATGAAACTAAGGTTTCAACTATGGGCATCAAAGATAAATCTTATGTTGCAAGTTTTAGTTTGCATACTTCTTTTGCAAAGTCTAAAGTAATTCCTGATGGAAGGCAAAGAAAATTATTGTTTCATTTATGAGTTATCTCAAAACATACTAATATTGATACAATTGTTGATAGTGGATCACAAGCAAATCTTATTTAAGAGAAATTTGTTTAGAATTTGGGATTGGAAATTAGGCATCATCTGAGACTGTATCCTTTGGGATGGATTTGTGATAATGCTCAGGTACAAGTGACTAAGAAATGTAACTTACAGTTTGTGATCAAATCCAGTTTCATTGATGAGGTAGAGTTAGACGTTGTTTATTTTGATATTTGCAGGATGGTTTTGGGAAGTCCATAGTTTTCTCGATTGATGGTGGAACTGGATTGACCAATTTGGCACTCTTCAAGGGAGGAGTGGGATTGTCCGATGGTGAAACCAGGTCAACCAATTTGGCACTCTTCAAAGGAGGAGTGGGATTGATCGATGGCAGAACCAGATCAACCACTTTGGCACTCTTCATATGAAGAGTGGTATCAATCGATGACGCAAACAAATAGATCACTTTGGCACTCTTCAAATGAAGAGTGGGATCAATCGATGACAGAACTGGATCAACAAATTTGGTAGTCTTTAGATGAAGAGTGGGGTTGATTGATGATGGAACCAGATCGATCATTGTGGTTTCACTCTTTAGATGAAGAGTGGGGCTGACCAATGACAAAACTGGATCAACCACTTCAATTAGTAATTCAATGGAGAATGAAACTAGATTGACCACCTAATCAACCTGACTAACCGGGGATTGAACCGAATTGACCATTCCATCAACATATGGTGGTTTGGAATAAATATTATGATAACTAGTTGGAAGTTGAAGATTTTCCAAAAGATAAGAAGCCCCATCCATACAAGGGAAAAGGTGAGATTAATGATCACCTTCACACAACAAGCAATGAAATTTGACATTTCTCTTCTTCTTACCAACCTTAATGTCACTAGCTGACAGGTTGTCACCAGCATGTCCCACAGGGGCTGATGACATGAAAGACCACATTTTTAAGACCTTGGGAAGACTAGGGAAATCCCTCAAAAAGTGGTTACCCTTACAAATCCTTCAAGGGTACTTGGGATTATAGGTTGTTTGGGTGATGTGATATCCCTGCAAATAAAATATTTTTGAAATTTAAAATTGTTGGAAATTTATTTTGTTTTTAGTAAATTCGAATTTGAATTTTTTTTTCCATTTATGGAAATTCCAAATTTCAAATTTGGTAATTGTAATTAATTGTTATGACTGTTGGGAAAAGACCTGATTTGACCCAACTAACTATTTAACCATGACACTTGTACAAAAACAAAATATTTTATATTGATTGCAGAAGGACAAATGGAACAACCATGTTAAATTTAGCTGACCATGACTCCATGAGTGGGGAACATGTTGGAACTAACTCTGGGCTGATTATTACAAGTGGCAAATCAGTGATTTGGCCATTGGAAGCCCCTGAAAATCGGGGATTTAGAAAGCTGTGAAAATTCCCAAGGGAGGGAAAAGACCTAGGCAAATGATAAATAGCATATGAGAGGAGGTAGGACACTGCCAAGTATGCTGGGGAAAAGAGATTGTTGAATTTTTTTTCCTTGTTGTTATGAACACTATTGAATGAGTGTGAGGTAAGAGGAATCTACTGGAATTGAAGGACATTGTTGAAGAGGAGTTTCCAAGTTTTCCCTCATGGGTTCATGGTCAGGCTAGGGGGTGAATCGAGCAAGTGGTTTTGGCTGCCCTATTCTATGGTTGGGAGGAACGTGGTTGTTCCTTTTGTCTTCTCGCGAATTGGTTCAGATATGTAAATCTTCACCTTCTTTGTTTGAATGATTTGTGTATCTGATATTCTGTATCTAATTGTGCTAAGTTGAATAATTTCCATGGATGACATCTGTTTGATGTAAACGTTTATGATCAAAGACTAAATTCTAGGAATGATTCCTCCTGTAACTAAAACACTAGACAAAACTATCTACAAATGAACTTGAAAGAACAAATCCACCTACAGGAGCATATCTAACTCTGAAATTGAAATTCTAGGTAGGACTGTCTATGTATAGAGGAGTTGGAAAGGTATGGGTCTATATGTTATAGACATATATCTACTTCTGTAATTAAAGTCCTAGTAGATCTATCTTTGAATAATTGATTTGGAGTCGAACCTGTACATATAATACCTACAAAAATTTATATGGATATATATATATATATATATATATATATATATATATATATATACAAAAGGTATATGGATACCGGTGGAGTTAGTGCGACATATAGATTACATTAAAAGAAATTTAATAAGTGAAATAGAAACAAAACAAACCCACGTAGAGACCTATTTCCATGTTATTCAACAAAATTTCAGAAGCTCGTTGCCTAAATATAAGTTATTACAGAAGTGTAATACTCCATAAGCATAAGGGTTCAGAGACATTTTAGTCAGGACCTTTGCCGATAAAATAACTTAGACTTTGTTTATTTTTATTTACATAGAATAAAAGAATTCCAACCAAGAAATACTTACGACATATCTACAATTATTAAATGATGAGTGCACATGCGAAACCATTCATTTGGGGTTCACGACAGGGGGGGTATAGATATGGTGAATATATTAGTACAATTTTTTATTTTATTGTAAGAAAGTGAAAAATATTACTAATATCTTGAAAAAACCCCATTATACAGTCTAAAAGACGATATTCATACAAGAATATAGTATGTAAATATAATACTTCTCTTACAGATAAGCGTTCTGGAATTTAAACCACTGAACCGTAACCCTGCTTTGTCCTTATTTTGATAACGTAGATCATCGTTAACTACTCTTGTTGGGACCATTTTAACTTCTACCATTATAGAGAAAAACATACGAGCAGTACCCTAAGAGATGTCGAAAATTAAATAAAACAATACATGCTGAGCCAACATCCAGAGCATATAGCAGGGCACATATCCAAAACAATAACTTTAGTAATTAAATTTAGAATAGGGTGAATCCTGAATGATGAGGATAAACGAATTAATTCAACATTCTTTTACATACTTCAATTGCACAGGATAACCCTTTAGTTGATTCATTGAGAGAATCATACTGTTATAACCCAATCCCAAACTTTAAAGTTACATGGGGATTTCTTTCCCTTTTTCGAGTTGATAGGAAAGTGAGGAAAACTATTTACAATGACTACTTTTCAACTTGCAACCAAGACTATTCGAACCCCGTAAGAGAACATAAGGGAACTTGAATACCTGTTGCATTAGCGTGCATATAAATCCTAGATCCTCTATGAATCCAACAACCTGGAGAAATTATCATACGAAGATTAGAAAGTCGTTTATAAACAAAAAGGACAAATATATACACCAATAGAGTAAGATGAGTATTACTTAACTTTCACCTTGCGATTTGCATGCCTTCCTTTTCCTTTTCCAGTCTAGACAGACATCCAGGGCCGAGGGTTGAAATGTGTAGAAAAATACTAATGGGTACCCTCACATCAAACGAGGCCCATCGTTAGTGATACGTTTCTACTCTAGAAAATGATTTAAGTATTATAAGCAAAGATATTCACACAATTTTGGAGATAATGAAATAACAACAGACGTTTATACCAGGTCCTTGCATACATGATTGACCTATAACATTTTAAGTGTATGCAGAGTCTAAATTTTCCCTTTAACCCGGAGTACACTTAACTAGTTGCGTCTAGCTACTGCATACTAGCCTGCACAAAAAGGTATAAGTCTACTTTCAACGTAGATATGTTCTGGCCCTCTTTCCTTTCGGTGGAGGATGTTCTCTTTAATAAAAGGGGAAAGAACAAAATGTGGGTGATTACCTAGTTAAGCTGGTTGGCACCTTAGAAGTAATGTATCCCGGTATTGGTCAAGCAAAAAAACCCACGGTAGGTTTTACCACCCAGTCCCACGGAGATTTCAAGTAAACAAGGCTCGCCTTTCCTCTCCCAAACATAAGAGAAACATCGATGAATCTTAAGAAAAGAAAAGAATCATTCCTCCAGGATGGATGTAGGAGGACTCGGAAAAATGTAGGGAGGCTACACACGAACATAATCACCTTAGAAATGAAACAAACATGACGGGATCACCAAATAACATTTTTTTCTTCTATTCACCGTATTCCAAAAAAAAAGAACATGCTATCTTATTTAACCAAATCTAGGTTATATGGTTTAGGAAAAACTTACCCAGATGGGAGACCATGTCATTTGTTACAACTATGAAATGTCCACCTCGGAAATGGGTTGTGCCTCAAACAAATCTTATGTTACAGAGCTGCTCCACAAAAACCACTTTTACAAATGACGAATCTACTCTAACCCTAAGCGATACATTGACGACTAGAGCCGTCTGTTACAACTATGAAGTGACCACCTCGGCAATGGGTTGTGCCTCAAACAAATCTCGTGATACAGAGTCGCTCCATAGAAACAAATTTGACAAATGACGAATCTACTCTAACCCTAAGCGACACATTGAATACTAGGAGTAAATGCCAAGACCGTAGAGGACGGATAGCCATGTGATGATGGCAGAATTGAGTTGACATATTAGGTGTAAATCCTGGTAAATACATTGGAACTCGCAGGTTTGTTATTAATGGAGTTTACAGAGCCTTAACTGCTATGAAAGAGAACCGTCTATTCCACTTAAAGATGGCGTGAGTCGACACCTTATTAACTCGATGAAAGGAAAAATTTGTTCATACCATGTATGTTAGTAAAGACCGCACCTCGATCCTAGTTGTCAAAATTCCAGTGGCTGGCAAATTTTATTTCTTCATTACATTCAGCCACCGGCTCAAGAACCACTAAATCACCATGTCTCGACAGTTATGTTAAGTTTTTTCTATTGTACAACTCGAACCCACGGCTTTTTGGTTAAAGACCTAGAGAAAATGTTCCTAGGGTCAAAGATATCCACGAGTAGGTTGGTGCGTGAATATGGAACCTTTGTTAAGTAAGGTTATAAAAGAATTATAGTATGAACACTTACCTACGTAGCCTATTCGCATATGGGTAAAGAGTAAAGGTTGAAAGTATTTTCTAAAGCCTTGGAAGTACTCCCTTATAACCCTTTTAATTGTAACTTAGTGAGATGAGATCAATCATATACCTTGTGATAAGTAGAAATTTAGAGATTTGTGACGAGATATTTATAATAAGACTCTGTATTTGTTTAGCAAGGTATTATCACAGAATTGGTTTTCATAACTGAATTGATGACAGAGTTGTAAAACTAGGGCCCCTCCTTCTATCAAGAAATTAAATAGAGGGTAGATATTTAGAAAGATTTTTTATTTTATTTTGTAAATATGAGGTTCATTACAGGTGATCATGGAATCATCAACACTCCCAACATGATTAACAGTAACTAGTTGTTCTACAACAAGTCTGGAAGTGGTTGGAAGTTTGGACCCTTGATTATTTTTCTTCTTCTTAATATTCCTTTTCTTATTCTTATTATTCATCAGGTTACTCGACAAAGAAGATGAAACGAAATAAGACCTTGTAAGTGAAGAAGGAAAAGAAGATATTACTGGTTAAGAAGTTGAAGGATCAACATGAGGTTGATGTTCTTGGGGGGAAGTTATTACAACTAAAGAACTTATTTCATTTGAGACTACTGGAGTGGAAAAAAAGCATACCGGTAACCCAATTGTGAGACCTAGAAGTCTCAAAGTAGTGATGTAAGGAGGACCAACATTTCTGTAAGAAGGAAAAACAAAAGGTTCCTTCGGAGCAAGGGTTTCTTCATTGGTATTTTTTGGAACTGACGTCATTAAACACAGATCCAACCTAGAGTCTTCTAGGGAAAACAAACAACACATGCTAAATATATAGTAAGCAATCAAACAAACAAAACCTTCTCATAATGAACACACTAGTTGGTGATGAAATTCAACATCACAGGAACAATGTAAGAAGGGGTTGAGATAGAGCGGGTGGAAAATTTACGTTGACGACCTTATTAATGGACTTATGCCTTGGTGCAAGATTCCACACAATAAATGTGGATTTACCCTCCAAGGATCCCAAGTGAGTTTGGACAACGTTGATTCAAGGTACAACAAAGACTTTCCCCTTCACCATCATCTCGTGTATTGACCCTAAAGAAAGGCCACTAACATTACCAAATAAAACAATGATTCATGAGGAAACAGTCGACAGTCCAATATATGCACAAGGGCAGGGTAAATAAGCCTGAAATCGACTTGAGAAGGCCCACACAGGGTTGTTTTCTAAAGTGACCCCCAATAATACGCAAAACCACTACACCAAGACTAATAAAGCAGGGTTAGTAATTGTGTTGGTATTAATGTGACCTCGTGATTGACCCTTGTTTGAGAAGGGCTTCCCAGGAAAAAATGTAGTAAATGTATTTCACTGCTCCCTAACTCAATATTCTATCTTTGTTTATAGCTTCGAAAAATTATCTTTCACACCTATTACACATCCCTACAACTAACCTAATGTAGGTTGCAAAGAGACCTAGAAATAAAAGTTTCTAGGTAGATTTTAATTAAAGAGTAAATTTTATTAAGTTGTTGTTACTCAAGAGGAAAATGGCGTGGACTTAATGATGTTTTGACTGACTTTAAACAATGGAAATAAATGAGAATGCAAATATTTCACTTCAATGAAAGCTATATTATGAGAAAGAGAAAACGTTTATCATTCCCAGATGCACAATGTCCCATAATTTTATTAAACTCATCGATATCAATATCCTTAAGAAATGAGCCAAACAAAATTTACACCAATACATTATTCTTAAGAATTCAAGACCAAAAAAATGCCAAAAACCATGTAATTTTGATACTTCAAATGCAAAGATGCCCCCAATATAATGCAAAGAAAGAAATTAAAACTTTTTATTTGAAAGATACACTACAATCAATAGCGAGTTTATTCAAATAAAAGCAACCCAAACAAACCCACAAGACAAAGTACAAAATCTGGGCAAAAGACCTCCAACAAAGGGCTGAGAAAAACTGAGCAGAAAAGGGCAGAAATCACCAAAAAAGGGGATCAATGATCATGTTTTCAAGGGAATAGAGCATTTTAGTTATCTGATATACACTACATAGGAGCACTGATTTTACATCAACACTCTTATATACACTACAGGGGAGTGCTACCCTTCCGAGAGACTCAAAACAAAGGTTTAAAAATTAGAAATTTTCACCCAAAATTCCCAGAATTTTGTGAAATTGTTAATGAAGAGGGGAGAAAGGAAATATATCAAGAAAAAAAATGATCTAAAAGTGGGAAAAATGAAGAGACGATACAAGGAAAGACAGGTCAATGTCCTTCCCAAATGGTGTCAACAATTTTTGTTATAGAAAAATCCCCCTGCAAACAGGTGGATCTTCCCTCGCATTCTAGACCCCTAATACTGAGATAGAAAGATGAAAATGGACACTAACATCCCTTTAAATTTAGTTAATCTAATCAAAATAAATATAGAGAGAAGGTATGATGTACCTTCTTTCGAATCTTGTCCTCACTTAATCCAATCTGAACTTGATCTCCAAGTTCCTTAGCATGACACAATACTTGCAATGCGATGGCCAACGAATAAAAACAAAGACTTCTTACTCTACCAATATTATTTTAAGCCAAATTAATCCATAATAGACAAGCATATGAAATAATACACAAACTTGAAGTAAATAGGCCAAGCATATATTAATGAGAACATTGAAAAGACACTTACAATTTGTAGATGCAGTTGCAACAACCTTTCCAAGTCCTCCTCGTCCAACCCTTTCATGGTGATCCCAAGACCATAAGTTTGATACCTCTAATATGCCTCTATCCTCCTCCTCTCCATGGAAATACTTCATTATATAGGATTTAGAGGTTTAACCACCATGGAGAGGATCACACATCAGATCCACTAAAATGGGATCTCCAAGATATTTAGGGAGAAAATATTTGTTAAGGATTTTAGGGAGAAAATATGTTTCAAGGATTTGAAGGAGGAAATATTTCAACCATCTATGAGATCCTCAACTTGTACTAAAAAATAGGAAACCAAATGTGAGGTGGATTCTCACACTAAATTAATTTTCGTTCCATGAATATTAATAATTAATTCATGTGCACACAATATTTTGACCTTCATATAATATATTTATCCTCCACATTGACTAGGGATTGTGATGTATCTTATTTAATTTTGTTGAGGTGTATGATACACTTAGCAAGGTGCGTATGACACTTTTAGGACACTTGCAACACTTAGGGTGAGGTACCTAGGTGTGGATATTTGATGTGTAACATGTGGATACTGAGAGGGGGGTGAATCAATATCAAGTACAATTTCAATTTTTTTTTAGCTTATATTTCAACCCGATAATATATTCAATTATATCCAATGAGAAATTAACAATAGTAGAAGAGTTACACCAATACACCACAGTAAAGCATGCACAATATATGAGAAATAATCAATAGTTATTGTTCAAGGGAGGTAATGACTTCCAAGGGAAGCTACAACTTCCAAATATAAAGGGAGGGATAAACCTCCAAAAAGAAAATAAAATCCTCCAATATAAAGATAGGGTTTACCTCTCCATCCTTTCCCCTTCCTTCCACCCAAGAATATATGAGAGATAATAAAACTTTACATTAAATTGTCACCATCAACCAACCATCACATAGAACCTGACACTGCTTCATGAGACTTCTTCAACTTCTACAATTATTCACTTATTGGAATACTCTGATCCTATATATAATATTACTCAATGTATTCTCTGAAACTCCTCCAATTTTCACTCCTTGAATCCTCCCAAAAAATGAGTTATAGAGAAACTGGCAGACTTTGTTCAATTTTTGTTTATTCATGAGAGAGAACTTCTATAGAATTCCCCACACTCAATATGTAACATCTGATTCTGAAATTTGTGCACAGGAAACCATAGCTCTTACTCTTTCCAATGCAATTGGCCTCACTTCATTTGGATTATCTATGAATAATTTATGCCTTTTTCACCTGGAACACCTGTTTATGACTAGCTTCAGGACTAGTCAAAAGCTCTATCTTCCACAGAGTGTATCTCCAAAATTATAGTGAATAAAGATCCAAAATGTTTACCACAGGTACTTGGACTTGTCTTATCAATATCCTCTAAATTTCACCATCTGACTCATTCTAGAAACAAAGTTATAGCGAAAATGGTAAGATGACTTGTAAATAACATACCTTAGAACACATCACCAAGAGACTTCATCCTCCCTTGAAATTTGGCCTTGTTTACTTAATATTTCCTCTGAAATTCGACTTATATATCCTTGTTCATTAACAAACTTGTGTGTCTTGAAAAATGAATGTATAATGAGATGTATTTATACCCTTTATGTCACTTCCTTTTAACGTTAGGGCCGACCTGAAACTTTCTTATTTTGTAATTCTTTTCTTTAATTATCTTCAGGGCTGACCTATACTTCCTTCATAAATTCACTTTGTCATATTCAAAAATTCATTTCTCCTCAACCATGAAGATCCGCGTGACGTGCCACCTACCACCATAAACAATATGATGTATACTATCCATCCATGGGTGTTGCATCTGCATGTGCATTGTCCTTCATGTCAAGATACCTTCATCAATATTGGGGTCCAAAACCAATTACTAGGGTTGACATCAATGACAACAACAAATCTTCCAACAATCTCCCTGTTTTTCATTGATGGCAACACTCATACTCCCCTTGTCATCATGATCCCAATTTCTCTCCCCCTTTAACATCAATGGAAAAGGGTGGGGTTGCTCCCCCTTAGTTCAATGGAAAATGGTAACTCTCTTATTTTTCAGATGCTCCCCCTAAACATATAGCACTTAATAACACTTCATTTTTATGGTCTCTTTCTTCCTTGGAGATTTTTCATGGATCTAGGATGTATATGTTACTTTTCCTTCTTGTTTCAGTTGCAACCAATCTTCCTGAACCTTCTTGTTTGATTTTTCATCTTTGTGAGGCAAAGGTGAGAGTAGATCCTTGATCACACATTTTACTAACATTAAGTATATTATTCTTCAAGTATTCAACCAATAGCACATTCTTTGCTTTTACATTTTTTCTTCCAAGCTCTACTACACCTTTTCCAAGTATTTTGGTAGATGAGTCATCTCCAAATGCAAAAATGCCACCCTTTCTCTTCAATATGATGAATTTGTCTTGATCCCTGGTCATGTGTGAAGAACATCCACTGTCTATGTACAATTCATCTTCTTCTTTACATTCTTCAGCAGTCAATGATATTCAACAATTTTCATTGTTTGGAATCTCTTTCCTTCTCCATACCCTGGTTGGCATAGGGACATTTTTCATATCAACATATTCATTCATATATCTACAATATCGTGCTTTGTGACCAAGTTAATTACATTTGTAGCATACAATATTTTTTTCCATCAATGGGAAAATGAATTATAACTTTTGTTGACAAATCCACAATTGTTTCCATATATTCTATTTACACCATTCATGTTTCTTGCATAGTTGTTCCTTTCATTGATTTTGCAATTAATTTCCTTATGTCCAAAAATTTTGGAAGTATAACAATGACCAAGAAATAAATTTTGATACCTGGGTGTAAGTGACCTTCTTTGTGATATAGTCCATTTGGGTTCATGATCTACTCTTCTGTATTTTCCTTCATACTAATTGAAACTTCTTTGATTCCTGAAGGTAGGAGGTCTTCTTGGATATTCATCTCTTTTGTAATCAATTCTTCTTTCCAGTATCCCGATCCACTTCTCATCAACTGTCTGTGTAGATCTTTCTTCCACCTTCTTGTTGGTATTTTCATATTCTTTGTATGGTGTTTCACCCATGCATCCAATATGTGTTAAGTCTTTTGGCACTTGAGATTTTCTTAAGCTCTTCCTGAATGAGACAAATTCTTGTTCAAGTTTCTCACAATCTTCTTCTTTTTTCATCATTTGGACATTCATTACTTCTCCTATTCTTCTTTCTTCTTCGAGTAGATTTTTCAAGGAAATGGTTTCTTCTCTTAGTTTCTCAAAGTCTTCTAATTTTTTCTTAAAAATTTCAATTTTCATTTCACAAATACATTCACTTCTTATTTTTCTATGCGTGTTTTTGAGATTTCTATTTTCAATCTCAACATGCTTCAATTTTTTAAGATTCTCATCTTTTTGTTGAATCATTTCTTCTTCATGATTTTCTTCGTATTCATTGGAATTTTCTTCTTCGGTATCATTTCGTTAAATCCTTGGATAAGGACATTCAAATTCAACATGTCCTACTCCTTCACAATTAAAGAAAAATAACTCACTTCTATTGGCTTCTTTGAAATCTAAGATTTTGTAATTTGCTTCAAATTCTTCTTCTTCTTCTTCTTCTTCTGCTTCTTCTCTTGCATAAAGGTCTTATAGCTTGTCCCAAAAATCTTTAGATGATGCACATGATCCCAAATTTGATTTCAATAAATATGTCAATCCATCTAGGATGGTATCTATTGTCAATTTGTTGTTCCTCCTTACTTCCTTCTGAGTTGTAGTCTTTGGTTTCTTCAAAGCCTTGTATCCTGAAGAAACTAAGAACCAAACATCTGCCCCAAGAGGTTTCAAGTAAATTTCCATTCTATTACTCCAGTATTCAAAATTGCTTCATGTTGAGGAAAATATATGAAATGATCTTACTCAATCATTTTCAGATCTTGCTTGGCTAAATAAATATAGACGGTAATATCACCCTATATTTATAGCCATCAAAATTGGTATCCTAATTCACAAGTATTGTTCACAAGTGCTTAGGATGGTTATTATAAATAAAAGCTTGCTGAAAATTTCATTATTTATGTAATTTTTTGAACATAACAGATGCTGAAATAAATATAGAGATAGAATTAAAAACACCAAGTCAATAATAAAAATATATGAGACATAAAGAAATCGTTTATTTCATTCAAATTCATCAAAAGAATCATTCTCTTTACCAAATTTCCTGAGGAAGTATTGGACCAAAGTCAAACTTAGATGTCCCCGATGAAACATACAAAAGGACTTCTAACATAAAATAAAAAACTGAACTTTAAAAGTTGGATCAACTTGCCACAAATTGTTGCCCACTCGACTATGCACAACAGTCTTTGTCAGTCATGAAATCTAATTCACAAACAAACAAGTCTACATAGACTATCAAAGATAGATCAACACCTCTGAAAAACAAGTGTCTGAATGATGTAATTCAACCCTGAATATTGTTGTCTACAATAGGAACCTGCTATCATGAAAAAGAATTAGGATTCTAATAAATTAAGGATTGAATGAAAATTGAATTATCTCAACAAAAATCAAAGAGAAAACCTTAGTATGCTTCTCCTTCTATTGTCCTCTTGTTCCTCCTTTTCCTTTTTCCTTTAATCAAATTAGAATTCGTTGAAGTAGTTGAACTGCTTCCTTAGTTAAGCTAACTAAAACTCAACCAACTTTTTAGTTAAGGGGGGAGATTAAATAAATCATAATAAGGGTTTTAAATAAATAATAACTAGTAGGTGGGACCCCTTGTCAATCCCTTTAGTTCTTTAACAATCATAACACAACTAGTTAATCAAACAAAACATCCATCATTGTGAATCCCATCATCACTTTCATATTTTGACAATTTATATCAATGATAATTGAAATTATTTCCAAAATATATTACCCATATATCCAAAAAAATAGTGTGTTGTCCAAAATTTCAGAAGTTAGTTGTTCTCAACAATTAATAAATAAAAACTTAAAATCCATATTTTCCACTTTGGGAGGCAATCTTTCCCTTATTGTTGTTGTTTCCTTTTAATCTCTCTAAATTTTCCTTAGGCTGTGTGGATCCTTTAGGCCTAATATCATTGATCACATGAGAGAAATCATCTCTCAAATACATGTGGGAGGACACGTATTTATCCAAGTCATTTGAGGACGAGGAAGGGGCATCAGTGGATTTTCCTTTGTCATGAGCATGGTGGGCCTCGATTTTTAACATTTTTTTTGCATGTAAAGATTGTACTGGTGAGTGGACAGGGGAAGATTAGACAATTTGATTAATACGTGGAGGATCAAGTAGAGATAAGTTAGGCCAGCCATGATGTTGGGAGACTCTCGGGTGGACAATCTCTTTCCATATCTCATTTTTAGGGATTTCAAGTTGCAGTGAGACATGAGGAGGTACTGGGATACCAGGGACCCGTGGGGCTTGGAAGGGAGGCCTTTCAGACCTAGGTTGGACCACTCCTTTCCCAATTGAGTTAAAAAATCCATCTTGAAATAGTTGGCCTAACTCTTGTGAGTCTGCATCAAAGTGTATAGATAATCTTGGCCTTCTAGGACCCCTGTTCCAATTTCCTCTACCTCAGTTACCCCGACGATGTCTACCTCTAGTGAAAAATATCATTTGTGTAAGCATAATTGATTATAAAATAGTTTCCTTAACAACCATACATGACAACTCTTTTAAATATGAAATAAAATTTGTCTCGGCAACATATCAGACTCATGCAATCCAATCCATACAAATCGTTTAATAGTTGTCAATGAGAAGGGGGTGCACAAGGGTTCTGGGATATGTGAGGGGTTGTACTGAGAAAACAAATGTTAAAATGAGGGGGAAAAGATCATTATTACTTCTCACAGACACCAAACAATCAACTGTATTGTAAACCAAAAGAATATATCACTGTAATTCATCTTTGTGATCCTTTAACTGACATAGTAAATAATTTATCTTGACTATAATTGAATTTTAGCAAAAGGGAGTGGATAGTGAATACGGTAAGGTGAGGGGTTTTTTAATGTTCGAAAAAGTGAAATAATGGTAGGGAAAAAAATGAATATTGTTTGTAAAATCAATTAAGTAATCCATAAAACAGTTTTGTATTTAATGCAAATGATCCAACACCAATTTAAACAATTATTGTGACCAACTAAACAATTAATGTGTGTTAAAACTTGTTCACTGCCTCACATCCAATTTATTTTAAAAAGATTCAATCAACACAGTGTATAATCATACTCAGATTCACTATGCCCTTCAAACATATTTTTAAGAGAATTATGTTTCCTTTCATTTCCTACCTTTTTTTATTTAAAACGAAATCCAAAGGAACACATAGTCCTACTGCTTCAACTCTGCTCAGCATAAAAGCATCAACTATTGCCCATAATTTAATTTATCAAATCAAACATAGACACATGTCTTTCCTGAGTTGAACATACTCTTTTAAAACATGCTCGATTCCATTCCTTTAACCAATTTAACAATTAAATTGCAATGAAACCATACTACTAAAACCCCATTCTCATATCCGATGGTGAAAAAAACAAAACGATACATGATGTCAACATAATCATACAAAGTAGACAACCCAGGTCACAGTCATCAATTCTTGAAATTGCAATAATCTTGATTGAAAAAATTAAACATACAACAATAACCACTTCAATTCATACCATGTTGTAGGAACACACGAACCACCACATAATGCAAAGAGGCACCTTTGTGACTGTACATATCCAATTACTCCCAATAAATCCACTTTTAACAATGTTGAGTTATCAATTCAATTGTTACAACAAAAGGAGTAAGCGACTGTATGCCCATTATCATTTCCAATTACAACTCTCCAATCAACCCGATCAAATAGAGACGAGACAACAATAAAATCCACTGTCAATAATACTCAAACAAACTTATGACAGTCAACAAGATGCCCGATGGGGTGTGACTAGTTTAGTTTGTCAAAATTGAGCTCTGTAACTAATGAACAAAATAATCAAGGGTTCACTCGGTCACCAAACACAGGGAGACTAGAGGTCAACCTTATCGAAAGTAGGTGAGAGACCCTCGAGACAAGTACGGTGGAGCCACAAGCCTTATAACCTTTATCTTGTAAGATAGGGTGACAGTTTGACCCAAGGTAGGGTAGACCATGATGCAAATGAGCGAATATTTCTTATTGGCCAGTGACCAACAACAAGAACACGTAGAGGCATAACCCTCGTGTTTTTCCATAATAGCCAAATAATGCTGATAGAAATGCAAAGCCCAGGTACTACCAAGAACCCTAAATCATGCTTCTTGGAATAATATCCACCTCATAACCAACTGTGCGAATACCAATAATGCAAAATGATCACACAACCAAGTGAAAAGATATGCAGTGACCAAGAGGTGGTTCAAAAACATACACAAAAACCCCATATGACCAAATACAATTGGGTGTGGTTACCATAACTGTGAGGAGACGAACAACAAGGCTTATAGATCAAAACCCTCCAACAAAAACCCATAAATACAACAGAGATACATCACGGTTTCCACCACATCGAACAACCAATGAAATCACAACTTCAACCATTGATTTTTACATTTGAAACGAATAACACAAACAAACATTCCAGAGAAAAAAATACACGTTTACACAGTTGACAACCTCAAGAAATCAAATACCAATACATTACTGAGTCAACGTTCATTTCATACACAGAGAGAATTCATGGATGGGAAAAAAAAACCATACCTATAATGAATGGCCTTAAAAATGTGAGCTTGGTCAAGCAGTTCTTTCCATGCCTGAATCTCGAAGCTTAACCACAACAAAACCAAAATGAAAAATAACCATGCTAGGGTGACTTCCCAATGGGAGAAGTATGGAGTGATGTGCATTTACTGCACATCACTTCCATCCTCCATCTCATTCAGTTACGTGGTACATGACAACCAACCAAACCATTAATCCATGCATCGAATATTGTACACATTGCTTACCAATTGCACCACCCAATCCATATTAACTATTGTCAACCATATCATTACATATATCAAATGCACCCAACATAAATCAATATAAATCGTATAGACACTAACATTTATAGTTAGGACTAACATCAATTTCTTTAATTTCATTTTCATATAGTATAGCATAGTCCCCTTTTCTTGGATTTATTCCATATTACTTTTGTCTCTTGTTATAACTAACATGCGTCTTGTGTAGGTGTAACATGTGATGAATCATGGCTACAATAGCAATGTAATAACATTGATTATATGCCACTTCATACATGGAATCATGGCTTAGAATAACCAAATCATCACATAAAATGAATTATCCATATGCCATATGTCGCAAATAAAACCAAGATTTCATCACCAATCATCTAGAACCCTGTAAGAAGTGTCGAATAGGAGCATAAATGTGTAATAATAACCTTAACTGATCCTCCAATCTACAAGGGGGTCCCGCCTACTAGTATTATATATCATTATCTTAGTTTAAATAATAGGCTTTAGCAATACTTTGCGAGTGAAATCCTCATTGCGATTTTTATTGTCAACACTTCCATCAAATGATAGAATCCCATTTGGAATGTTGTCTTCCATTTCTTCTTAGGATCTTCCTTCCAGTGGTTAAACTGTATTGAAGGAAACCCGCTCTGATACAAATTTTTGATACTGAGAGGGGGGTGAATCGGTATCAAGTAAAATTTCAAAAAAAAAATCAACTTATACTTCAACCAGAATATATATTCAATTATATCTAATCAACGATGAACAATAGTAGAAGAGTTACACCAATACACCACAATACACCATGCACAATATATGAAAAATAATCAATAGTTATTGTTCAAGGGAAGTAATGACTTCCAAGGGAAGCTACAACTTCCAAATATAAAGGGAGAGATAAACCTCCAAAAGGAATATACAATCTTCCAATATAAAGAGAAGGTTTACCACTCCATCCTTGCCCCTTCCTTCCACCCAAGAATATATGAGAGATAATAAAACTTTATATTAAATTATCACCATCATCCAACCATCACATAGAACCTTATAATGCTTCCCGAGACTTCTTCAACTTCTGCAATTATTCACTTATTGGAATACTCTGATCCTATATATAATATTACTCAATGTATTCTTTGAAACTCCTCAAATTTTCACTACTTTAATCCTCCGAAAAATGGAGTTATAGAGAAAATGGTAGACCTTATTCAATTTTGGTTTATTAAGGAGAGCGAACTTGTACATAATGCCCCGTGTTCAATATTTAACATCAGATTTTGAAATTCCTATAAAGGAAACTAGGACCCGTACTATTTCCAATTCATTTTGTCTCACTTCATTTGGATTATCTATGAATAAGTTATGACTATTTTACCTGGAACACCTGTTTATGAATAGCTTTAGGACTAGTCAAAAACCCTATCTTCCACAGAGTGTATATCCAAAATTATAGATAATAAAGAGATGAAACTTTTACCACATGTACCTAGATATGTCTTATCAACAACGTCCTAATTTCACCATATTGAACATTATAGAAACATATTTATATATATAATGGTAATATGAATTGTAAATAACATACCTTAGAACACATCACAAAGAGACTTCATCCTCCCTTGAAATTCAACCTTCTTTACTTTGGATTTCCTCTGAATTTCAAGTTATATCTCCTTGTTCATTCAAAAACTTGTGTGTGTTGAATAATGAATGTATAATGAGATGTATTTATACCTTTTGTGTCACTTCCTTTTAACATTAGGGCCAACCTGACACTTTCTTATTTTGTAATTCTCTTCTTTAATTATCTTCAGGGTCGACATGTACTTCCTTCTTCAATTAACTTTGTCATCAAAAATTCATTTCTACTCAACCATGTGGATCCATGTGATGTGCCACCTACCACCAGAAACAACATGATGTTTATTATCCATCCATGCGTGTTGTATCTGCATGTGCATTGTCCTTCATGTCCAAATACGTTCATCAATCTTTGGGTCCAAAACCAATGACTAGGGATGACATCAATGACAACAACCAATATTCCAACATAATGCCTACTCATTCTTTAGCTAATGTTCCCGATGGAACACTTTAATTTTTATGAAGAGTTCATTTCTACTCAACCATGCAGATCCATGTTGGAAGATTGGTTGTTGTCATTGATGTCAACCCTAGTCATAGGTTTTGGACCGCAAGATTGATGAAGGTATTTACACATGAAGGACATTGTACATGCATAAACAAAACCCATGGATGGATAGTATACATCATGTTGTTTCTGGTGGTAGGTGGCACATCACGTGGATCCTCATGGCTGAGGAGAAATGAATTTTTGAAGATGAAAAAGTTAATTGAAGAAGGAAGTACATGTAGGCCCTGAAGATAATTAAAGAAAATAATTACAAAATAAGAAAGTGTTAGGTCGGCCCTAATGTTAAAAGGAAGTGACATAAATGTTATAAATAAATATCATTATACATTCATTTGATACACAATATGAATTTGAGAGGAAATCGGTTGTAAAGAAGGCCGGATTTCAAGGGAGGGTGAATTCTTTTGGTGATGTGTTCTAAGGTATGTTATTTACAGGTCATCTTACCATTTTCTCTATAAATTGTTTTCTAGAACGATTAATATGGTGAAATTCATATGGTATTGAGAATAGATATCAAGGTACCCATGGTAAATTTTTTAGCTCTTGATTTTCTATAATTATGGATATATCTTATACACTCTGTGGAAGATGGGGTTTTTGACTAGTCCTGAAGCTAGTCAATAAACAAGTGTTCCAGGTAAAATAGTCATAACTTCTTCATAGAGAATCAAAATGATGTGGGACCAATTTCATTGGAAACAATACAGACTTCGTTTTATTGTGTGTGAGTTTCATAATCGGATGTTAAATATTGAGTGCAGGGCATTCTGTAGAAGTTCACTCTCCTGAATAAACAATAATTGAATAAAGTCTACCATTATTTCTATAACTTATTTTTGCGGAGGATTCAAGGAGTGAAACTTGGAGGCATTTCAAAGAATACATTGACTAATATTATCTACAGGATCATAGTATTCCAAGATATGAATAATTACAGAAGTTGACGAAGTCTTAGGAAGCATTATCAGGCTCTATGTGATGGTTGGTTGATGGTGATGATTTAATGGAAAGTTTTATTATCTCTTATATATTCTTGGGTGGAAGGAAGGGGAAAGGATGGAGAGGTAAACCCTCAATTGATATTGGAGGATTTTATCTTCGTCGTGGAGGTTTATCCCTCCCTTTATATTTGGAATCTATAACTACCTTTGGAATTCATTACTTCGCTTGAACAATAACTATTGCTTATTTCTCATATATTGTGCATGCTGTATTGTGGTGTATTGGTGTAACTCTTATACTATTGTTCATTTATCATTGGATATAATTGAATGGTTTAAGTATAAGTTGAATACTTGATCCCAATTCACCCCCCTCTCAGTATCAACATATATGTCTTATCAATAGCCTCATAATTTCACCATATTAAACATTCTAGAAACAAAGTTATATAGAAAATGGTAATATGACTTGTAAGTAACATACCTTAGAACACATCACCAAGAGACTTCATCCTCCCTTGAAATTCAGCCTTCTTTACTTCACATTTCCTCTGAAATTCGACTTATATCTCCTTGTTCATTAATAAACTTGTGTGTGTTGAAAAATGAATGTATAATGAGATGTATTTATACCCTTTATGTCACATCCTTCTAAAATTAAGTTCATCCTCACACTTTCTTATTTTGTAATTCTCTTCTTTAATTATCTTCAGGGCCGACCTGTACTTCCTTCTTCAATTCACTTTGTCATCTTTGTTGTATCATTTTCATCACCTAAATGAGAAAAAGAAGGACACTTACAAGTCCAGTTGGGTTAGCTAGACAGGACATAAACGAGTGAAAGAGTTAGAAACATCAAGAAAAAGAAACAAAGAAACAACTAGGCTAACAATAATTAAAGAAACTAAATTAAAGTGCATAAGGGAAATAGAACAAAAGAAAATTGATATTCATGCCACCAATGGATAGATTGTATTAGTGGGAAAACACTAAAGAGAAAGGGAGACTTATGGGTCCCCTCTTCCTCCAAGGGAGGGCCTTTGAACCCCCCAATGAGAGAGATCTTCTTACAAATAGAAAACTAAAAGGAAATGGTGAAGAAATCCAAACATCATTCACTCAAGAGGTAATGTGAATATCCCAATGAAATGGTGCTTGTATGCTCTAATGAGGAAGGAGGTTCCTTGTAGGAGAATAGAGGCAGCATAACAATACAAATAGATTCTTGGAAATATAGTGCACCCATGGCCTCTTTTTATAGCAAAGCTTTGAGGCATTATCCAACAGGTGTTTAGTCTGAACAAGGGGCCCTTTAGGGAACCTTTAGGTCTTTGACCAACCCCCCACTCAGATTCAGCTTAGATTTGGGGGTCAAATCGACTTGGGAGCTGAACCAGAAGTGGGTAGGAGGCCGAACATAATCATTAATGCACTGTTCTGAAGTGTGCATGGATTTTTGTGTCCAAAGTTGTGCATCGGGTGCATTTGCATTTTTTCGGCATTTTCCACTGGTGCACATGCGCGTGCTTCCTTTGCATTCTGAGCTCATGTTGATTTTATAACCAATTGTATAGTTTGTGCCCTTTGGAAATGCATTTTTTGGACCATGAATGAACTAATAGGTGTTTGGAGTTGTTGGATTTCTATAACCATTTGTGGATGAAATTTGAGTGATAACAGATGCCCCCTGATGTGTGAGGTTAGGGGCATATGTATACCTGAAATACATAAATGTTTCTTCTACTGAGAGTACCTTTGTAAGAAAGAGTGTTGAGAGGAATTGCAGGAGAGACCCATTGGAGGGAGAGGGGAACCTGTGAGAGCCAAACCTTTCTCTAGTTGTGGAAAAATGAAACTGTGTACAAACGAGGTGGGCATGCCCCATGCTCGTGTCATGTAACTCAAAAATGTGTAAGACAGTAACTGAAGTGGTATGTTGACGTAGATAACTGCAACACCTGCCAAGGTGGTTTGATAATGGTAGAGGATTATTCTAATGGTGAACATACTCTGAAAAGAGGCGATGACACCTGTAAGAAGAGTCGATAATTTGCAGGCATTGATATCCTAACAAATTTCAGAGGTCTTTGGAAAATATAAAAACAATTGAAATAGTTTCAAAGTAAGACCCACTGTAACATGAGATAAAGTTGAAGTCGATTTTTTATGGGGTTAAACGACAACAGAGAACAATGGTGGTTTTCTCTGTGCCATTCGAGACTCCTCATTGTAAAGGGAAATAGATTCAAGATATTGTTTCCCTCCTCGAAACTGTGTTGATGTTGACAGAAAGGGAGACACAACTCTAAGAAGCAAAGGGCTTCATGAAATCCACTGGATGAGATCAGGAACTGATGAGGTTCATGGATGAAGTCAAGATGTGGTGAGACTCAATACTACCCTTGGTTGGGGATAGATGTGAAGTATGAGTGGCAACAACCGTGAAATTGAATCTAGCGTCAAGGGGACGACTAAACCTAGGTTAAATGGTTTCAGAGGTGTGTCAATGTCGACAAACTCAGAGATCATAGGAACATGGATTGTGGGATACTTAGGGGTTATGGATGATGTCAACAAGAGTAAAGGTAATGAATTCCCCAACCAAGGGCGACACGGGTTGCTTTTCCGAAAAAGGAAGGTTGCTAAGGGATACAACAAAAATCTATGTAAATGTGGGAAACAAAG
Organism: Picea engelmannii; assembly: GCA_009831015.1. Taxonomy (NCBI): domain Eukaryota; kingdom Viridiplantae; phylum Streptophyta; class Pinopsida; order Pinales; family Pinaceae; genus Picea; species Picea engelmannii. The sequence goes on along the minus strand of ML780429.1, from coordinate 393,411 downwards.
GCTTTGTATGATTACAAAATGAATAAAGAATAATTTGGGATAAGTGTGTAGATACAGAAATAGGTACCCCAGTTTAATATGGCTTGGCTTGTGAGGGAGAAAGTTGTGTGGAGAACTGGTGGAGGGTGGGGTCCCCATAGGTGGGTTTTTGCATGATGTAAATGAATGGAGGGAAATTTTCAGATGGGAAAACTAATTGTGGATGAAATGGAGGGATAATGATAGTATAGAGGCGAAGTCAAATGATAACCGGTAGGATATGTTCTGGGAGTCCATTGGGAAAGATTGCAAAATGAGGAGGAGTATGTGGCTTATTCTCGAACATGAGTAAGACTATCGGGACTCCCACACCTAGGGGGTGAAATCAGAATGAGTGTCAAAGTGAGACGAAGGGGACTATGAATGGGACAACTCATGTAAGGGAGAATTCAACCAAGTGACAATACTAAAAATGCAGTTGAGGTTAGAGTACTGCAGAGCCGTATGGGGGGAACCTAGAGGCAAATGTTGAAGGTTGTGAATGGGAGATGAAATGGATAGTCATAGGGAATGAATACATGCCAGTGTCGATCATATACCTGAAGGGGTTGTGCTGGTGTGTGATGACCAATTACCTGCACACATGAAAACAAAATACGCGATGTGAAAAATATCTTAAAATAAAGAACATAGAACAGTTATTTGATAATTTTGAACATGAGCATGTGTACCTGGGTGGGATGTGAGAAAAAGGCTCCCCGGGGGCCAAGGATGGATGTTGACCTGGGAATATGACTATGTAGGTGGTGGGATCCTGATCTCGTGGCTGAAGACAGATCCGAAAACGGACGCTCAGAGCTCGTGTAATTGAGGATGGAATTTTGGCAAAAGGGACTATATATAGTTGTAGGGCCCACATTGCCACCTCATTTGTATCGGCTACTATAGTGACTTGGCGAGGGGTTCAAGAGAAGATTTGGAGATTATGGGAGTTCAATCTAGTCGATCCAGGATTTGCGAGAGCTAGGTTAGTGGTCATATCCTCCTGCATAGTAACTAGGATTTCTATTTTGGGTAGGTTTGTACGGGTGGTTGTATGGAGGGTTTTTGTGAGAGAAAGAGTTCTATGTGATGGAGCATATTCCATGGGAAATCTGGGGTAGTTAATTCCTCAAGGATGTCTTCATCGCAGTGGAACTGGTGAAAATATAGGGGGATCCCGAGGAGTAACATTGGTGGTTGTCAGCATATGTTTATCTTCCGGTGGTGAAGATGTAGGGGAGGCACAAGGAGGTTGCAATGGTTCACTTGACATAAACCAGATATCGAGATACCGAGGGTTGAAAATTGTAGTCGGGCATAACATTTCTGTGGAGAAATGAACGTGATAATTGGGGGGATTTGGGGGAAAATCATCATATAAGCTATCTTTGAACCATGGAGGAGTGGGATGTGCCTCAGGTTCATGAGAGAAAATATGAACAAAATCAGGGGATGGAGTAGGGGCAGTCACTGGGACCTCTGGCTGTGAGGTAGGTGTAGGATTTTGAATAAGGGCCATTTGGCGATGCCTGTATTCAAAGATCGTAGGACATTGGTATGTGAAATAATCCAGTGATTCACAAAGAGAGAAAGGGCATCTCATCCGTTCGTTAACTGAATTCATGACATAGTGGATTTATGTGACAGGAGTACTTGATGACGCGGATGGGGGGGGGCTCTTGTTGAAATCTCTAGCGTATTTCCATTAGTGCCTGTCAAAATTGAGGTAGCACGAGGAAATGGTGGGTGTAAGGGTCATATTCTGAACATATGGCATAGGAAAATTTGGTTCACGACCCTATGTTACCTGTAGTTGCATACGTGGTGGTAGTACTAGGTGTGTTGGGTGGAGTGACGAGTGGTGTGGTTGCTTGAGGAAGTCAAATTAAATTGCGTAACTTGGGGAGAGAGGGACATTGATTGGTGACGTGTCCTTCTTTCGTGCATAATGCACAAGGGAGTTGAACTTGGGGGGGAAGTGGAGCGGTGGGATCTTTCTTCTTCCTTCTTCCCCCAGTTGTGGTGGTGGTGCTAGCAAGTGGGGGTGAGGGTGGTGCAGTTGGAGTGAGGATTGGTATCTGCATTTGGGATTCCCTCTATTTGGGGAGGGAGGGATGGTTGAGGAACCATCTCAGGTGGGTGAAGATGCCAAACTAGGATGGAAACCACCATGTTAGGTAGAGTAAGTGTTGCGGCTACCTAGAAATATTATGTACCCGGTGGGGGGTAGAAGAAGGAGATTTGAGTAATGGATTGGGGGACTATCTCCCAAACTAGGATGTGACCCTAGGGGAGAGGGATATCGGACAAACATGGTGATGGAGAGTTCTTAGGGGATTCCTGAGGTAGGAGCTCTGTGACCAGTGTGACATCAGGAAGTGAAGAAGCCTCAGTGGGAGGAATGGTATCTACTGTGCTAGTTCTGTTGGAAGAGATGACACATACTTGAGATGTGGGATGTATGAGCAGGGTGCTCCATGGTATGTCCCTAGAAAGGATGGATCTTTGAAAATGTTGGGGCCCATATCAACGAGTGGGTAGACATCGGGATTAGTGTGGAAAAAAGGTAAGATGTTATAGATGTTGGAGGAAGGGTTAGGCTCGTAATGTGAAACCTGATCAATGGTGATGATATTCCTGTTATGGGGGAACATCATCATTCAGAATATAGAAGAGGCTACTTCCTTCATAGCGTACATGTATCTACGTCCGAACATGATATTTTAATCGAGTGGGGTGTCGATAACTTCAATGTCAATAAGGATGATTTTTCCCCCAAGTTTGATGGGGACATATTGAAAGATCCCTTCAGGAGAGGATGGTCGTCCATCATAATCTCTCAAAGTGATGGTGGATGGTATTGGCTTGAGAGAGCCGAGTTTCTACCATACATTTTTGAACATGATGCATGTGGATGCACCTTCATCAATTATGCATCAATGAACTTTTATGTTCGAATTTTGACTGGTATCTGGAAAGCTACCAAAGTGAGGAGACGTGGTTCTCCACAATCTAGATCAAATATCATGAGTCTAGTATCAGTAGGTTCAACTTCCCCCGGGGAAGAGAGTAAGTACTTTCGTTGAGTGGGATAGGTTTTGAGGAATTCCAAGACTGACATGGTGGTGGGGGATTGTGCCAAGTCATCGACCAAACTGTAATTGTGTGCTTCCCTAGCCTGAGGGTTGTTGGCATTCCGTCATAAGGGGATAAGATGAATATGAAGGGGGGTCTCAGTGTTAGGGCGCAGAATCATCAGAGGGGGTCCCTTTTTAACTGGAACTGCATCCAATGTAGTGGGAGTAGATTCAAGGGGCATGTTGTATTGATGAATGCACGTTTGTGGAAGAACTTCCTCTTCACTAGTGAGGAGGATAGTGAGATCTGTACGGGTGCCAGGGTTTTGATATTGTCCCATCTATGGTGGGGCAGGGTGCATCTCCTGTTGGGTGTTCATCACACCTTGGTGTGGAATCGAGTTTTGCAACACTGCTGGGGGTGGTTGTTGCACATACTATTTTGGGGCCTACTAGAGGAAAGGCGATGCTAGGGGATGGGGTTTGTTCACATATTATTTCATCCATTTAAAGTCAACAATTTGGGGAAAATGGTGAGTATAATGGCCATACTCACCGCAAAGGGAACAAGGGAAGTTTGTTTGAAGGTTTTTGTTATTATTCCCTTGGCCTTTGTTGTTATTTCCCCCTTGGGGGTTCTAGGTCCCTTGATTCTGATTGCTCCCAACAGGTCGGTTTTGTTTGGAGTTATTTCCTCTTGGTCCAAGATTATTATTATTTCAGTTTTTTTCTTTCTTTTTGCAATTATTCGACTGATGGGAAGGATTTTTTTAAGCCCTAATATTGGCTCATTACCCCTTAATTGGGGCATATTATATTAGTAATGTTATTTATTACCCCTTAATTGGGGCATATTAGATTAGTAATATTATTTTATTTATGTCGGCTTTAGGACATTAGTTGTAATTATACCTCCTAGTCTCCTATATATACCAAGGAGACATTTTCATTTTGAATCATCTTGTACTTGAACATTTAAGTGGGGTAAAATGAGGTTTCCCCCTCGCAGAGGCTTATTATCTGAACTTATCTCTTTTTCAAGGTGTTGAGTACTTTTCCTGAGGTTTTTCTATGCTATATTGATGTTTGGTTCTTAACATATGGTATTAGAGCTCAAGGTCTTGGGGTTTCGCTGCTACATCTGAGACACCGTGGCATTTACACTATAATTGTTTTACTACAACGTTTCATAAGGAACAACTTTGAGGATATTTAGAATATGGATCAAGGTACGTTGGGTTCAAAATTCATCTCCTGAGGCCTTATACTTTCAGAGATACATCCTTTACAAGATAGGGTTATGGAATCATCCTGAAATGAGTCATTGTAGAATTTTCATTATAAAATTGTTTATGTAATGTTTCAGACCCTAAACTCTAGAGGAAATTTACAGAAATTAGTAATGTATCTGTGGTAAATGTTTCAGCTTCTGGGTCATCTTAAATTTGTAGATACACCCTGTGTAAGATAGGGTATCTAACTAGTCCTATTGACTAGTCTCAAGAAGGTGTTCCAGGTAAAACAATCATAACGTCTTCCTAGAGTATCCAAATTGTGTGGAACTGATTGCATTGGATCGTGGACAGTCTGTAGTATTTTGGGTGCAAGTTTCAGAATTTTATATCAATTATTTTGTGCGGGGCACACTATACAAGTGAGATCGCCTGGAAAGACCAAAAAATCGGCAAGTTGTGAGGAAGTTACCATAAATTCCACTTGGTACATCCAATTTTGATCAGACCTGTGGCATTGCAGAGAAGAAATATCAGAGAAATACATAAGAGAAAGTTTCATACCTAGAAGGGCCAAAAATTGGGAGATACAACAGAAGAAATATTGTCTAGCAGAACCACCTCAAAATCAA
>ML780429.1:355922-384370 GCA_009831015.1 Picea engelmannii | reverse complement strand
GTAATTATACCTCCTAGTCTCCTATATATACCAAGGAGACATTTTCATTTTGAATCATCTTGTACTTGAACATTTAAGTGGGGAAAAAGGAGGTTGCCCCCTCGAAGAGGCTTATTATCTGAAATTATCTCTTTTTCAAGGCACTGAGTACTTTTCCTGAGGTTTTTCTATGCTATATTGATGTTTGGTTCTTAATAGATTTTCCATATTTAGCTGTTCAAAATTTTGAAACTGCTGAATGGGAGAGGGATGGACAAAGCTAACCCCGACATGTGGCTTCCCTTGTGGTGGGACCATGGGTTGTGTTATGAGGGAAAAACTCTCTATGGCCAAGGGTAAACCACAAAAGGCAGGTATGACTGTAGAAATCAACTCAATTCCATTGTATGCTATATAAACTAATGTGCAATATAAGAAAGAGGCCTACCTCGATCCAACGTTCGATGAAGTTCCACCATTGAGCACTTCAACCAAAAGCTCTATACCTACAACAAGTTCTCAACAAACAAGCATAGCAAGTACATGGTGATAGTATAAAGGGGTTAGAACATTAGATAACATAATACATTAATAAACATTACAAACATGGCCGTGGATAATAATCATATATTTTCACGATACCAATAGGATGGGAAAGGAGTATTTCTATTAATAATTGATCAACAAAAGTGACAACATTACAGACTTCCGTGTTGACATGGTTCGAAACCAAGGAAACAATTTCCTTCCAAATGGGCCTCCACCACTTCGATCCTCCACCAAAGGAAAGCTCATAGGAGAGAGACAATGAGGTTCTCCCAATAATAGGGAAAGAGATTGGGGGTTGAACACTGTGTTCAGACTTGAGGGACCAAGGGATGTAGACTCAATATGAAGTAATTTTTCCAGAGTAACATTGCTCTCAAAGTTGAATGCTTTCTCTCCTTTTCCATATCTCAGAATTGTGATTTTATAGCCTTCAAAATGCAATTGAAGGGCCAAGTCAGAACGTTTCTAGTATATGGAAGGCAAATGATCAGAGATCTAGGGGCTTTAAATATTCTTGAGAGAGAGGAAAATATGTCCTCTGCCACTAAAAAAGGATTTAGTGCTAAAGATTTTATTTTGAAACATGTCAACATAAGGATTTTTTACATTAGCTTATTTATGTAAAAATAATGCGCTTGTGTGTTATTAATAAGCGTGTGTTCATGTGAATTAAAAAAAATTAAGTAGGATTGTCTCTATGTGCATGTGTTATCAACACATGTGTTTTCGCATGATTTCAAAAAAATTAGGTCAGGTTAACTCTTTTCCTATACATGATGGATGCATGGGATACTTTGGTTTACACTTCAAATTGACAAACGTGGTGGTTTAGGATGCATAAAAAAAAACACACTCATTTTTCAATATATCTATTATTATATTTTTTTTATAGAGGTTTTTAATTATTGTCCACATATTCATCATCAATGATATTGCACAAAGTTATAGGAGTTTTGTATGAAAATTGCACACACAAACATAAACTAATATAAAACATTAAAATATATAGAAAAATAATTGTGCACAAGAACTTGTTGTTGTCTACCACTATGTAAATTCATTTCAAGAAACTCAGTCATTCAAGTATTAAACTGATATCTTATTGTGAACATGTCCATTATATTTTAGAAGAAAAGTACATATAATTGTTAGAAGAACAATATTTTTCCAAGTTATAAAAATGTTTCATAAATGAAAGTTATATGTTTCTAAAGAATATTTTATTTCATACATGTTGTCTTCTTACATTGTATTTTAATGAGTTGTGCATGTAACTTGAATAATTCCTCCTACTCAACATATCATTGTTTTTATGGATTTCCATTGTAACTAGCATGTTATGAGAGAGAAGCATTAGTTTCCACTAACCTCGTATCCATAGATATTTTCCCAATAAGTAATATTTGGATTCCTATATTGTTTACCTCCCTTGGAAATCCTTTTCCTTTATAATGAAATTTATGATTCTATTCGCTTATTTATTTCTTCCATCTTAGTCAATCCTTAACATATAGGTTTAATAGTTGAAGTTTCATTTTAGATAAGTATGGATGACCATAAGGTAAAAAACACTACACATGAATAAGAGGTGACCACTTTTCATATTGAATTAAGGATTTATATTGCATCAGTTGTGTCCTATCAACAAATTGGAATTGGAATTCAAAGTATTAGCATAATTTTCTAAATTATCTTAGAGTTCCTAACCAACAATTGTCGATCCACATAGCTCTTGAATTAAAAGAATTCATCAATTAGGCATGAGATGAAGGAAATTTGAATCCTCATATTTCGTATAACTCGCCATCATCTCACATACTAATAAGATGTCATTCGCCATCATCTCACATACTAATAAGATGTCATTCCACTTTATTTGAGTTTCTAAACTCTGATAAGTTCCATTTATGACTTCATGTGCATGTCCCACTACGAGAAAAAAAATTTCAACAATGTCAAAACTCCTTGTTGTTAGAAGGGATGCAAATGTGGACACATAATAATTTCATTATAGCCTACACAAATATCCATTTGCAACAATAAAATTGGTTAAAACTTTATATTTGACTTACATGTATCATGATCACTTACCATAGGAATTCTCATATTATCCTACTTACAGAGAAAACAATTTTCATAAGATTTATTTTTCAATATAGAATCATGCAATGGGTGGTTTGATGTTCCCCTCTTCTAAAAAAATCATATCGATCAATCATTGGTCCTTCAAGCTCTATGAAACATTAATTTAATGAAGTTACAATGAAATTTGAACCCATTGCTAGAAAGGAAATGTTATTTAGTGGTTGAACCCCTTGGCTTTGTGTCTTTGTGTAAGCATGAAATTAAAAGAAATTGGAAGAATAATGACACTAATAATAGCATTTGAAAACTTAACCATCCTTGGCATAGAATCCTTTGTCTCGTCCATCTTTTGGTGCACAATGTTGAAGTAAGTGTTAGGTTTCTTAGCTAAATTCAATTTGTTGGCATAATAAAGACTACAAAAAGTTGCAATATAGTTATTATAGGATGTTTTAATTCCCTAATTTCGTTGATGATTGAGACATGGTCATTACACCTTGCAAAGAAATTGTTCTTTTTTATTGAAACATCTATAAATTGATTTTCATTATTGTGTCAAAATGGGATTGCGATAATGGAGGGAAACCGAGTCTAACCATGTTCTCATCAACCATTTTAAGTAGTGATGTCATTTCCATGTTTTAAGGTAATAATTTGAGAGGCACTCGTGTTCTGTCTTGACATATTGAATGTGTTAGATGTGAAGACTTATCTAAATGTTGGTCCACATTATTACTAACACTAATAACTATTGCAATAGTATTTGGTCTAAATTTTTGTAATCCACTACAAGAATTAATTGCCTTCAAGTCACAATTATATAATGTATTGTTAAAGTGGTAGAAATTTCTTCTTTTTATTCCATAAGTTCGATACCATGCATTTTTCTAGACATGATGCATTTTGCTAGAAATAAAAGGTGTCAAACTTTTATTGTAAAAAGAGTTATTTTATTTTTTTACCTTAAGTGGCAATAGTGATATTCAATGCCAAAGGATTTGGCACAAATTATCTTCTTGAATTTTTGTTCATGAGACACACCTTCTTTTTCCCTTCAATCATCATCTCATGGCTATTTTAGAAAAACAATATTTCTAATGACAATGTGTAATGTGCCTGCATATAATGAATATCTCATCAATTAATATTTAAAAAGAGAAAGTGTACCAGACTTACCATTAGAAGGTGCATTCATCCATAGTTATTTTATATGGTTGATGGCCTTTTTCTCACTAGTTGTACATCAGTGAAATCTAAAATACACATAAATGGATAATAAAATTGTAGAGGATGTGCCTCTATTGCCTTACATAAATTGACCTTAATCACATTTGCACTCTCCCTCGGTGAAGTGGTTTCAGGGCCATATTTGAAATAACCTTTTGATGGGAAACAATTTTCATAATTATGAAGAAATTTTCAATAAATTTTATGAATTCATTACCATACAGTAGTGTAAAGTGCACTACATCTTCTTGTAAAACATTTGAAAGCATCCTCAAAGAGATATCATTGTACTTTGAAGAAAACTAATGACCACATTATCTTTAGACCCAAAAACATTAAAGTTTCAATTAAAATTTCTTGGTGGAGTTGAATATTTTAATTGATTAACCATTAAAATTGTATCTATTATGATATTCAACATTTTTTTAAGCCCCCAACTTGCAATAAGGATGAACAATTCTTGCAAGAAAATAGCACTTCTTTCACCAACACGCTAAATAAAAAATCTATCACTACCTCTAAAAAGGTACAGTTTGCATGTATTGTTGACAAAATTGGGCATGGATCAGACTTTGCTTTAGTTCAAAAAAGAAATACCAATACCATATGTTATCACAATGATTGTAAGTGGGTGTTTTTGTTTCCTTAGGAAAGGACACCATAGCGAAAAATGACAAGAAGTGGGCCAAAAACCCACTTATCCTAAGTTTTTTGGTGCCCAAGCGCGTTATACTAAGGGGTGCTTAGATCTAAGCAGCCAAGATCTATGTGCTCAGATCTATGGCGCATGATCCTTATCATACCCCTCCTTGACCTTCTACCTTTAACGGGGGGGAGGGGGTCCGATTTAGTGGTTTTTGAGCGTGGACCCCCCACTAACGTGGCGACTCCTCGCTAACTCGGACCCCCCCTCCCTACACCACCAGTATACCCCCCCCTCCGAGTAGACCACTTACCACCTTCACTTACCACCCACTCCTCCCACTGACACATGTTCCCAACTCTGTCTCTCTCCTTTGTCTGTCGCATCTCCCGCTTCCCCTCCACCTTTCGTTACCACACACCTGTCCTCCACTCACTGTCCCACCTCCGTGCCTCATCGTCTTACCTCCTGCCATGTGTTTTCCACTCACGCTTATGTCATATCCCCTTTCACTTCCATCTCTCACCTCTCATGATCTGTCTCCCATGTCACCTCCACATGGACTGATCGTCCCCACCTCATCCAGCCATCAGATCTTCCCTTCAGCTTCCATGTCACTTCTCCGTGCCTCCTCTCCTCTACGCCTTTACATCTTAGCATCCACATTTTGTCGCCTACACTTTCCCGGTCACCACCTTGCCACTTGTATTTGTCCACCTGGCCACTGAGTGTACGCCATAGCTCACTGAGTTTTCACCAGTCATCTCACCAACGACTTCTCGTCAACATCCTTCGTTCGTCTGCCAATCGTCCCGCCTAACATCCAACAAAGAATAAATGACGAAAGAAAGGCCACCACGTATTCCAATTGCAGGTGTTAACTCTACCCACTTAGATCCTGATGAAGCAGTTAATGTAAACATGGAAGCTGGGTGAGACATCATCTCCTTCCTTAAATAGAAAGCCATAAAAAGAAAAACACAGAGGCAAATAGTTAGTCCATACTGACAGAGATCACGTCTCACAAAAGACTGCACGGGCATTCTGACCAACATTTTCATGCACAGCCTGATAGAGAAGCTCATCAAAGCAAAGCTTTGAAAGCATGAAAGGATCTCCTCAGGCAGTCAGAGCCAGTTCAGAGTATATGTAGGACTCTTTTCCATTTTTTTTTAGGGTCGATGGTTGAGCTAAGCTCTAGCATGTAAAGTTTTAGTAAATCCTCTGATTCTCTAGTTATGTATTGCATTTTGAGACTTCTTGTTTAATAACAATCAACCTTCTTTTCCACCTCTTTTGCCTCTGATGTTCAAGGCTCAGGCATGGATAATCCAGTCGAGCTTTTTTACTCATGTTGTGATGTATGCTTGATTGCAGTGTTGTTACAGTGTCTTCATTTTTCTAAATTTTTGGATCCAAGAGGATCTTGTATTCATTTTTTTTCCTCCTTAGGCTGCTGGAAGACCGGATGTCCATAGCAGTCCTTTCCATTTTCTCCTCGAGTTCTACCCCCTACTCACCCTTACTACAACTTATTGTCTAAATTTAGATCAAGACCTCATCTACCTATGCATACCAGACTAGTTTTCTGAGTTAAAGCGATATCATCCTGAGTTTGCATCCATTAGACCCCCCCTTAAATTGATTCATTGTGACATAAAAATTGATGGGTACTGGGCTTACCTCTGCTGCAATCCAGAGGTGACTTCTAATGCTAACACCATAAATATTAAAATGCCTGAGAGTATTTATGTGGATACTTAATCTTGTTTCTCTCAAACCCCTATGTAATAATATTATATTTGGTATTCACAATTACAAGCATTCAAAAACAAGTGGAAACCAGTGTTTGGGCTTGAGCATGAGCACACAAGCTTTCCCATAGTTAAGTGAGAGGGAGATTTGAAGCGGGAGTGGATAATGCCACCACCACCCGCGCTTCCATTATATCAAAGCTCTATCCCACGCAGACTCGCGGTCCCGCGGAGAAGGGTTTCAATTCCATCTGATACTTGCAAGCCTTCTAGACACCTTCTTCAAACCTTTGTGGATTGAACTCTTTGGAATATTTTCCCATGATTCCTTGCTATGATGCATGGTGAGCATCGATATCCACACAAACATTTGGTTGGAGAATTGCAAACATTCAAAAGTAATCGGCACCGATAGTAATGGTGAGCACCGATATCCACCGATAGTCCTTGGGATTGAATGTGAACACGAAAAAATAAAAATGTCAATAGTTGGGAGAGAGGGTGAATTTGAAGTAGCACAAGATCATGGTCGCCGCCTCCTTCACTTCGATCAATGTGAAATTATGCGCATGCAGATTTGAGTGTCCAGAGGAGAAGGGTATGAACTCCATCTGATGCTTTCACAGCTTCTGCACGCCCTACGTTGTGAAGACTGTTAAATATAATGTAGCCTCAACAGCCTAACTGTACACTGCTAGCTGTCCTGGCAAGTTGTACTATCATTTCTTGATTTTCTTGAGCCTATTTAGCTTAGCTAGTTTCCCTTTTCTATTTTACTCTTTTACTTTCATTTCGTACTATTTTCCTAATATACCTAATATACTGAATACTATTTCTGCTCTACTCTTTCTCTGTATTCTCTGCTTCTCATTTTATCATGGTATCAGAGAATCAACTATAAGCCTCTTCACACAGTCTAGAGAACAACCCAATCCTCAACAACGCAGAGCTTACACTGTGAACGAGAGCATAGGACGTGATATTCTTCACAAAGCCTGGAGAGAAATTCATAGTCCTCCATCCGCTCAAAAGATCGTTGTAGAAACAAAACACGAGAAAGAAGAGCACAATTATACGCTCAAAACATTGAGGAGTCAGAGGTACAGAAGGCAGAAATGTTTAAATATCTCATGAAATTCTTTCAAATTCGTGAAAGATTGCTGCAAAAGGCAGAAACGTTTAAAGAATTCAGAAAATTCTCACAAACTCGTGAAATATTGTTGCAGCGGGCAGAAAGATTTAAAGAATTTGTGAAAGTCTCTTTCGATTCGTGAAAGATTCATGAATTTCCTGCTTCAGGAGAAACTTTTTTCAAGAAGAACAAAGAACATGCTAAAGAAGCCAATAACGAATAGAAGCAGCCATAAGATCCGTCCTACTAACAGATCTGAGGCATTAATCAAGCTCAGAAAGGATGAGGAGCACACAGAAAAAGCAAAAGTTTTTCAGTCGTCAAATCTGGGAGCGAGGATCAACATCAGTTGATCTCGAAGTAAGGTACAACATTTTAAGTTTTCGTCATTTCGTAGACCGGGAAACATAAGAGGGAGAGTCTTTCGACTCCCATAGAAGTGAAACTGCGAAAATGCACCAGCCATTGAATTTTGGCATTTCGGAGTTTGGGTCTTGGAACAGCAAGGGGTTGTGAAGTTGCTTCCTCATGAAGTCCTGAAATGCAAACTCCTGAAGGAACCCAGACCGTTGGATCTAGAGTGCAGTGGCCTAAGAGTTGTTGGATCACAGAAGTGCGCAAAATTGATCTGGAGTCGTCCGATCTTGCATGGATAGTCGATATCCATCAAATCCAGGAGAAGCTGCACAAGGTTTAACCCTCACATATGCAAAGGTGAGGACTCGTCAAAGTCCCAAAAACATCATGATCGTCCAACAGGAGGACACGTGACAAGCGATCAAGATATCAGGAGATTCCCGAAGAGAGGTTGAAGGCCATTTTGGCATTTGAGCTACTGGGAATGAAAAGGGTAAGAGTTCGAGACTCTTGACCCACGAAATCCTAAAAGGATTGTGATCCGTCCAATGTGGAAGACAAGTGTCGAAGATCTATATCTATCGGGAATTCGGGTACTGGGAGATCAAGTTTGAAGGAGTTGTGAGACAAGAAGTCTCGACTCCCAAAATCACAAAAGAAGAAGTCATGATTGAACGAGTAGGGGATATTTTGACATTTCACACACTGGGAGTCCGAAGGACCCAGGATCATTGCAGCCAAACTCCCGAAGTCCCAAATCGCGAAAACCCGAAGGAATTTGAGAGAATAGCATTGGGTCACGGAGCAGGAAACCAACCATTTCGACATTTCAGGATTCGACCTTTAGGCAATCCCGAAGGGAAGAAGTCGGGGCACAGGGTGTTGAAGATCCCGAGGTCACGAAACGTGACATGTGATCATGAAGGAGGTGAACAGACATATTTTTGGCATTTTTGGGATCGACATTTCGGCCATTCGATCAGAGGCAAGCACCGTCAAAATTTCAGCATTTCGGTAATTCGGATATTGGGGAATCGAGGAGTCAGAGGAGCTCGATATCAGGGTTCGTGAAGTCGCAAAACCCGACATCCCGAATCACGAAGTTCCGAATTCACTGCAAGAGCTTAGAAGACCTGGTTTTACATGCAGGAAACAGGTAAACACAAAAATTTTCTAACATTTTTTTTCTATCGTGTTAAATTCTTTAAAGATGGCCATGTCTAGCAATTTAGGACCAACTCAAGGACCAATTCTTCTTGGAAAGAATTATGATTTTTGGTCTCTTCGAATGAGATCCTTCTTACAAGCACAAGATTGTTGGGATCTAGTGGATCTTGGATATGTGGAACCAGATCCAATAGACCTTTTTGCCATGATGAACCAATAGAGAATTGCTCAGGCAACACAGAGGAACAGAGAGAATAAATCCAAATTCTGGATTCAAAATTCAGTGGATGACTCAATTTTCTAAAAAATCACAGGCGCTGGTACTTCAAAACAGGCCTGGGACATCCTTAAATCATCCTACCAAGGAAATAATAGGGTCAAAATAGTCAAACTGTAGACCTTGAGGACACAATTCAAGACTTTAAGAATGACAGAGTCTAAAAATGTGGATTAGTTTATGACCAGAGTCATGGGAATTGTGAACTAGACCAGATTGACTAGTGAAGCCATCCCTAATCAACGCATTGTTGAGAAAGTCCTCAGAAGTTTACCAAAGAAATTCGAAATGGTTGTTACAAAAATCCTTGAATCCAAGGGACTGTCACGTTTTTCAACAGATGAGCTAATTGGTTCCCTGGTGACACATGAGACTAGACTGCATCTCACATATGAGGCAATCACCAATGCCTTCAAAACTCAATTCTCCTTCAGCAGAGGGAGAGGCAGAGGAAGAGGCAGAGGTCACCAAGGATGGGGGAGCATTACAAGTAACCAACACTCAAGTGGAGGTAACAGATAACAAAACCAAAATCAAAATTTCCAAGGTCACAGACAACAGATTTAGAATCAGAGTTTCCAACCTCAAAGAGGCTGAGGGATAAGATCAAATAACAAATCAAGCATACAATGCTATTAATGAAAAAATTATGGAAACTATGAATCTGAATGCAGGAAGAAGCAAGTAGATCATCTCTCAGGCAGAGAACATGTGTCAAATCATACGAGAGAAACCTCAGGAGGTATGTTTCTCTGATGTCACAAGACTGAAGAACAACCTAAAGATCTCTAGTTGTTGGACAGTGGATGCAACAATCACATGACAGGTAACAAAGATTTACTTTCATGCATCGATTCATCAATTTCATCTAATATTACACTTGGAAATGACTCCTTAGTCAAAGTTCAAGGAAAAGGAAATGTACCTAGTCTTACTAAACAAAATGTAAAGAATGACATAAACAATGTTTATCATGTTCCAGATCTGAAACATAATCTGCTAAGTGTAGGACAACTCATTGAACATGTCTATAAGGTACTTTTTGAGGGAGCATCTTGTAGGATATATGATAAAAGCCCCAGCAGAAAATTGATTTCTGAAATCCACATGACTCAGAGTAGGATGTTTCCCCTGACCCTCAAAACTGCAAATCTGATCCAAACATATGCACAAAGTGCATCCAGCCCCAATGAACCTATGGTTTGGCATACAAGATTTGTACATCTACCCTTTCATAGTCTCAGTCTTCTACAGAAGCACTCCATGGTCAAAGATATTCCTATCTTCATAGAACAAAATTCTCCATGTGAGTCTTGCATACTTGAAAAACATAAGAGAACTAGTTTTCCACAGTCCTCCACTCAAGCCAAACAACATATTGAACTTGTTCACACTGATCTATGTGGACCAATGCAAACAGAGTCAATAGGTGATAGATTTTACTTTCTAACATTTATTGATGACTTTAGCAAGAAAATGTGGATCTATTTTCTCAGACACAACTCTGAAACTTTTGCAAAATTCAAAGAATTCAAAGAAGAAGCTGAAAAATAGAGTGGAAAATATATAAAATCTCTCAGGTCTGATGGAGGAGGAGAATACAACTCCAACAAATTTGCAAATTTGCAAACTACATCCAGGTATACTCCACAATAGAATGGAGTGGCTGAAAGAAAAAAACAGACAATAATGAACATGGAAAGAAGCCTACTCAAAGAGAAATGTTTGTCAAATATTTTTTGGGTTGAAGCAGTAGCATGCTCAACTTATCTCTTGAATAGATCTCCAACCACAAGTCTAAAGATGAAAGTCCCTTAAGAAGCATGGAGTGGGACAAAGCTAAATGTTGCGCATCTAAGGACATTCAGATGCATAGCATACACTCACATACCTTCCAAATTAAGGAAGAAACTGGATGATAGAAGTGAGAAATGTATCTTTACTGGATACAGTGAAACATCTAAAGCTTATAGAATTTACAATCCAATCTCAAAGAAACTAATTCTCAGCAGAGATGTAAAATTTATGGAAAATCAACTCTGGAATGAATATGAAAATCAACAAATGTATAGTCAAAATCCATTGTTGTCCAGTCCTGAAAATGCAGAAAATTCAGGACAGCCAATACCTCAACCTGCTCTTCCAAGATTGTAGGTACAAGGACAAGCTGAAAACTCTCAGAATAACTCAACTTCCAGCAGAGACTCATCCTCTAAACTTCAAAATCAGAGAACTCGAAGTTTGAGAGAAATCCATCAGCAGTTAGATGACATTGAACATCACAACTTTTTTGCCTTAATGTCATGTCAACCTACATCTTTTAAAGAAGCAGCTAAGTAGCCACATTGGGTTCAAGCCATGAACCAAGAAATTGAATCCATTGAGAATAAAAAGACATGGGATCTTGTTTATTTTCCCAGACACAAGAAGATTATTGGTGTCAAGTGGGTTTACAAAACTAAACCCAATGAAAAAGGGAAGATTGAAAAACCCAAGGCAAGACTTGTTGCCAAAGGATTCTCACAACAACTAGGGACTGATTATGGTGAAACTTTTGCTCCAGTAGAAAGATTGGAAACTGTAAGGACTCTATTGGCCATAGCATCCCAACACAAATGGAAAGTATACCAAATGGATGTCAAGTCAGCTTTCTTGAATGGTTTCTTAGAGGAAGAAGTTTATGTCGATCAACCACCTGGATTTGAAGTCCAAGAGCATCCAACCAAAGTATATCGGTTGAACAAAGCCTTGTATGGCTTAAAGCAAGCTCCAAGAGCTTGGTACAGCAGAATTGACACTTATCTGATCAAAAGTGGTTTCAGCAGAAGCCAAAATGAGCCAACTCTTTACACCAAAATAGATCAACACGGTAAAATTTGGATTGTATGTTTATATGTTGATGAGATGATATATACTGAAAATCTTGAATTAACCAAGTTTGAACATGCCATGCAATCTGAGTTTGAGATGACAGATCTTGGCATAATGAAATATTTTTTAGGGATTGAGGTTGATCAATCAACCAAAGGAATTTTTGTCTATCAGAAAAAGTATGCAGCAGACATCATCAAATGATTCCGCATGGAAGAATGCAATCCAGGAGAAACCCCTATACCCCTAGGCACAAAATCGAGCAAGAAAGATGAAGGCCCTACAATGGACCCTACCCTGTACAAAAGTTTAGTAGGTAGTTTGTTGTATCTTACAACAACTAGGCATGATATTATGTATGCAACCAAACTTGTTTCTAGATACATGGAATCCCCCTAAGATTCTCACTAGAAGATGGTGAAACAAATTTTGAGATATGTTGCAGGAGCTCTCAATTTTGTCTTATGGTACACTAAATATGATGATCATCATCTCTCTGGTTACACAGACAGTGATTTTGCAGGCATCTTAGATGACAGGAAAAGCACCTCAGGACATGTTTTTCACCTGGGCACGAACCTGATTTCACGGGCATAAACAAATCAACCAATTGTATCAATATATTCTGCAGAGGAAGAGTATGTTATTGCTACCTCAGCTTCCTCTCAAGCTGTGTGGCTGAGAAGAATATTGAAAGATATGTCACATACAGAAAAGGATCCAACTCATATCTTCTATGACAACACCTCAACAATTTCTCTATCCAAAAATCATGTGTTTCACAAGAAAAGAAAACACATTGACACTCACTTTCACTTCATCCGTGAGCTAGTCAATAATGGTGATATTGTAGTTCAATTATGTGGCTCTCGAGATCATCTTGCAGATATCTTCATAAATCCACTGGAAAAATCCGTTTTTGATTTTCAGAGACAACACTTGGGCATCATCAGTGTTGATGTTTGTAACTGTTAAGTTTAAGAGGTAGTGTTAAATATAATGTAGCCTCAACAGTCTGACTGTACACTGTCGGTTGTCCTGGCTAGTTGTACTATCATTTCTTGATTTTCTTGAGCCTGTTTAGCTCAGTTAGTTTCCCTTTTCTATTATACTCTTTTACTTGCATTTCGTACTCTTTTCCTAATATAAATAATATACCTAATATACCTACGTTGTGAAGACAACGTCAATCATAAACCCATAGAAACCAAAAGTATTCAAATGTATTTATCATTACAAATGCCAAAAAAAACCCTACGACGATGACCACAGCAGTTACAATGGCATCTAAAGTTGGCTCCATGTAGTGCAACATCATATAAAGTTTTCCATAAATTCTAGAATAGTTAGCATAATGGAGAAAAACTGTGTCAAAAAGTTGTGGCTCAAGAATTCCATATCATTGGCAGTGTCCTTTTCCTGAAGGTCGACAATGGCCATAAGTCTGCCAACCATAAAACTTGGCTGAGGCCCATTTACTCAAATTCGAGCCCTCCGACGACCTGAATTTACAATTGGGTTAAGCTCAGGTGAATATTACAGTTCCCACACAGACTTTGAAGAATTCGGATATAACCCCAACGCCATTGTTAACCATAAAACTGGCTTTTGGCCTCTTTACTCCAACAAGGCTCACACACATAGAATTTGAAAAACTTGGATACAATGCCAACAATGATAACAAAAACCAGTAGAGATGACGCTTGTATAAGGATGGAAGCCCATCCAGTGTTATCTGGTCCAGACCAATTGGACTCCTTGCGAAAGAGATCTAAATTTCTAAAAAAAATTGAACAAAAAGATCATTGTAGGTCAGAGGGCACCAGATGCTATAAGAAACACATTAAACATCACTATTTCAGTGGATAACCTGAAAACATTATTGGTATCAAGGATTCGTTTAACGATTCCATTCCATGTTTATAATCTCTAGATTAGAAAGCTATTTAAATATTATTAGTTTATTGATGATGATGATGATGATGATGATGATGACGACGACGACGATGACGATTTCGATGTGGTATATCGAAGCTTAAGATGGATGATGATGATGATGATGATGATGATGATGAATTGGTCTATCAAGCTTAAGAGGGTAAGGGATTATTCACAAATATTTAGAATTTTGTTTATGTTCTTGAAAACCATTAAGAGAAGCTTTCCAAGATCACCATAGTTTTGTTGAGTTAACATGTTAGGAAGATTGGTAGTGTGACAAATATTTTGAAATTTAGATCTAATCTGGTTGGACAATCTAAGAGAAAGTGCTTTCCATCTTCAACCTCCTTAGTGTCACAAAGGTGACACACTCTTTCATCCCATGGTGTTTTAGTAATTGACCAATGCCCAGTTTCATTATGGAGCTTGTGAGAATTTGTTCTTATCTTAGCAAGACTTATTTTTTTCTTTACTCTTATCAAACATAGAGATAATTTTGATCTTCTTGATTAGGTTTGATTACATCCTTATAATACCTTAATTTTATTTTTTCCTCTAACTCTTTATCACACCACATTTTCTCCTTAAATTTTGATTTAATGATATTTTTAATAGTATCTTTATTATTCAAAATGGTGTCTTCCATGATTCCCCAATAGCTTAGCCAAGGTTGGACATCTTTATGCCATCCTCACTTGAGTGGAAGGTGGTTATGACTAGATTTTGAAGCAATTTCAGGAAGCCCCTTGTCTTCCATATTATTTAACTTGTTCTTATACATTAGGTATCTAGTCATAGTCATGCTCTCAATTGGGGAAAGACTTGCCTCTAAGAGGAGGATAGGATAGGGTGTATATCCTTTAATTTTAAGATTATAGGTTATAAAATTATTTTGGATTTTCTCTATCTTTCTCTAGGATTAATTAGAAATATTGTATACCTAGACTTCACATCCATATAGAATAACATGCATAACAAGAGTCTCAAAGAGGATTTTTTGCGTATCCCATATTCAAAGATTGATTAATTTACAATTGTTTTGAAGCCCATAATAAGATTTCCATACCCCAACAATCATGTTTTCAATGCTATAATTCAAGTTGATATTGTGGTGAAAATTGATTCCAATATATTTGTATGAAGTCAATTCCTCCAAGTTGTTGTTGTCATATATAAAGGTATCAAAAGTGATACTATTGGATTTAACGATCATGACCTTAGACTTGCCAGTATTAACAGTCATACCCATATTGGAGAAGAAATCCTTGAGGATTCTTAGTTGGTTTTCAAGATTGTGGGGATGATGTAGACCCCCTATCCCTCCTCAGGGATGTGCGACCTCCTGGTCAGGATCTTCTCGTTCGGGAGCCGAAATGGCTCTTCTAGTTCCAAACTGGAACCCTTCGAAACGAACACACAAGTCCACTCCAAAAATGCTCAGTTGTCATTTTCCAAGCAGCAAGCGTGAGCTCCCATAGTGCACGAACAAGGGCTGGGACCATGCCCTTATCCTTCCTTCCTTTCGTTATTCCGCAATCTCACATCTTGGAGTTTGCAGTGCAAGAACTCTGCCCTCCCAACTCGCGATACTCGAGTTCACGAATTGGCCCGACCTCGCTATTTTGTGATTCGAGGTTCTGGAAGTCAAGCCCTCTTTCCTTCCAACTTGCAAGACATGAGACCACGATGTGGATCAATGGGCTAGATCCACCTGTAGTCAATGGTCCAGATAAAATCGCGATCGCGTGATTCAGAGGTTTGAAAAACAAGACCCCCATCCTTCCAGCTCATGATACCCAAGGTTGTGATGTGGACCAATGGTCCAGATCCACCTGTGCTTGATGGTTCATATCAAATCTCCATCTCGTGACTCGGAGGTTTGAAAAACAAGTAACTTCACTTCCCGGTTCGCGATATCTGAGTTCACTATGTGGACCAATGGTCCAGATCTTCCTGTGATCGATGATTCAGATCAAATCGGAGTCTCGCGACTCAAAGGTTTGAAACAAAAGGGACTCTGCTTTTTGGTTCCCGATATTCGAGTCCGCAAAATGGGTCGACTCCACTATTTCGTGATCTCACGACTCGGGGTTTTGGAAGACAAGACCTCTATCCCTCTAGTTGGTGATACCTGAGTTTGCGAACTGAACCAACGGTCCAGATCTATCTGAGATCGATTTTGGCTGTTCCTCCTAAGATTTTGGACGCCAAGTAGCCCTCGCTGCTCACCTCCTTGTAGTTCTACCTTATCCAATGGTTTGCATGGTTTTGATGTTCCTCCTCAAGGATTCTCCACCGTCTGTTCAAATATTTGAACTCCCCTCACCAGGATCTACGCAGCTTTAAAGTCTGCTCTCCTCCTTCCAATCGGACGATCCATGGAAATCCTCATAGTGATCCAACGCTCAAGGGAGTTCTTCCTCCTGACCTTTTACTCGACTCCGACTTAGAAGATTTTCTAAGTCTGCGAAGACTCAATCTTCGCTCCTTCTAGGGAATGAGTTCCTGGTCTCGACAACACCTTCAGAAGTGTTATCCCCCCTGAACCTTATATGGTTCAGACTTCGATCTCCCGCTCACTCCTTGTGTTTGAGGGATTTCGATAACTCAGGTCCATGGTTCCCCTCTCTGGTTCGATGCACACCTTGTAGAGCTTCCTATGAAGAGAAACAATTGAAACTGCCAAAACCTTATAGTTCCATTCATTCGTTTATAAAACAGAAAATAACAGGGAAAATGCACACAGTCCAAACATCACACATTTGGGTCAATTTTCCATTCTGTTCTATTCAAAAGTGCCCACTGGATACATACACATACAAATTACAGTAGCTCAAAAATTGAGTTTTTCTGCTCCAACGCAGTTCCCTTCCAGCTGATTTCTCTGTATTACAACTCTCTCTCTTCTTTCTCTCTTTTTTTTTTTCTAGCCCCGCTAACTGGGCTTACAAACTTTTTCATAACTCAAAATGTTCCTAGGTTTTTCCCTGGCTACTTGCCTACTCTCAACCTTATCCTACGATATCTTAGTCTAGTCATATTCCAGAGCCGAAGTGCAAACTTCTGCTCTATTTATAATTTCAAAAACTTGCTTCAAAGGGAAATATCCGACACTGGTTTAGACGTGCCTCCAAAAGTGAATTTCGACGCTGAGTGAAGGTGGATCCTGAAATCCTTTTTGACTACTCACGTTGAAGTTCTGGAGGAACTCTCACGTGTTGGGTGGTCCCACCTCTGCACACTTGCCAACGATGCTCCTGCATCATGCTCCCCTTGACAAAAATTCATGGACTCCTGTCCATGAGATCCTCTACTGACTTTATTTGCTTCTAGATAGTAGTTTCATTTTCCCAACTGGCATCTTCTATTGGACGTCCCTTCCATTTGACCAGATACTAAAAATAAGTTTTCCTCTTGGTCTTCTTGTCAATCCTCTGATCCAGAATTTTCTCCATCTGTAGCTTCTTTGCCACAGGCATCTGCTTCTCCCACTGAATTTTTCCTTGATCTTCTGACCCTTCTGTGTCATCTTTCTTGTAAATATATAGGTCTGAAACATTGAATATGGGTGAAATTCCCACACCATATGGTAGCTCAATCTCATAGGCATTTGCATCAAACTTCCTCAAGATCTTACAGGGTCCTATATTTTTCATCTTCAACTTGTTATATGTTCCCCTAGGGAACTTTTCCTTCCTAATATGTGCTAAAACCTGATCTCCCACTTCAAATTGAAGTTCCCTGCGATGCTGATCAACTATGTGCTTGTATTTCTGGTTAGAACTCTGTAATTGTTCTTTGATCTGACTATGGAGTTTCTGCATTTCAACAACAAAGTCCTCTACACTAGCGCTCCTTATCTCACCTTGTTCCAAGTTTCTCAACTTAGACACTCCCCTGGGTTGCATTCCATAGAGTATTTGGAATGGACTCCTTCCGGTGCTCCTATTTGGTGAGTCATTGTATGCAAATTCTGCTAGTGGCAGGATCTGATCCCACTGGTTATGGTGTTCAGTAACCAGACTTCTCAATAAATTCCCCAAACTTCTATTTACCACCTCAGTCTACCCATCTGTCTGAGGGTAATAAGCTGAGATGAAGGACAATTCTGTCCCGATCTTCTTCCACAATGTCCTCCAAAAGTGACCAACAAATTTTGTGTCGTTGTCTGAGACAATGCTCCTGGGTAGACCATGAAGTCTCACAACTTCTCTGAAAAACAGATTTACAACATGTGTTGCATCACTGGTCTTATGGTATGGGATGAAATGTGCCATCTTTGAAAACCTATCCACCACCAAAAATATGGAATCAAATCCCCTTTGTGTTCTTGGCAATCCCAACACAAAATCCATGCTTATTGCATCCCAAGGCCTCTCTGGTATTGGAAATGGTTGATACAATCTAGTGTTTTTTCTTTTCCCATTTTCATGTTGACAGATCCTACATATGTTTACGAATTTTATCACCTTTGTTCTCATACCTAGCCAATAGTATGAATTGCTCAACTATGCAAACGTTTTATCATGATCGAAATGTCCAGCCAATCCTCGACTATGATTCTCCTTCAGAAGATTGTCCCTCATTGAGCATCTTGGTATGCATAATTGATTCCCTCTGAATAACAATCCTTCCTGAGCCATATACTCTACCCACTGACTTCGATCTCTCAGTATAGGGCTTGTACATGCTTCATAGACCTCCTTGAAATCTGTATCATCACAATACATGTCCTTAAGGTGTTCAAACCCCAAGGTCTTCACCTGGAATTCCTGCATGATCAAGCATCTCCTTCTTAACGCATCAACAACCTTGTTAGCATTCCCAACAATATGTTTTATGCAAAAGGTAAAATTTTTCATAAGTTCAACCCATTTTGCATGCCTCTGATTCAGTTTTTCTTGTCGGGTTATGAATTGTAAATCTTGGTTATCGTTGTATAAGACAAACTCTTGCAGGACAAGATAATGCCTCCATTTCTTCAAAGCTTGAATTATGGCATAAAACGCCTTGTCATATGTGGATTATTTCCTCTTAGTCTCATTCAGCTTCTCCCTGAAATAGGAAACAGGTCTGTTATCCTGACTCAAAACTGCTCCTATTGCAACTGCACTTGCATCACATCTTACCTGAAATGTCTTCTCAAAATTTGGCAAGACTAGAATTGGTCGTTCTGTTATCTTATCCTTCAGTATATTGAAGCTATTTTTAACCTCCTCTATCCATTTAAAATACTTGTGCTACTTCTTCACTGTATCCATCATTGTTGCACAAATTCCACTGAAGTCTCTAATGAAATTTCTATAAAAACTTGTTAAACCATGAAATCTCCTTACCTCAAACATGCTCCTTGGTGATGACTATTCTTTGATTGATTTCACCTTCTCTGGATCCATATTCAATTCATTCGAAGAGATCATGAAACCCAAATAAATGAGTTTTGTCTCCATAAAATAGGACTTCTTCAAATTGATCAACAACTTCTCCTACTGTAGCCTCCTCATTACTAGCGTTAGGTGCCTCAAATGCTCCACTTTAGTCTTGCTAAAGATTAGTATATCGTCCAGATATACAACCACAAACTTGCCAATGAAATCCTTTATAATTTTGTTCATCAGCCTCATAAAAGTACTCGGGGCATTCGTTAGGCCAAATGGCATAAGCCACTCATATAGACCTTCATTCATCTTAAAGGCTATTTTCCATTCATCACCTTCCCTCATCCTAATCTGGTGATATCCACTTTTTAGATATATCATAGAAAAGAAATTTGCTCCACTTAAGCAATCCATTAAATCATCCATTCTCGGTAAAGGGAATCTATACCTGATGGTGATCTTGTTGATGACTCTTGAGTCTATGCACATTCTCCATCTTCCATCTTTCTTTGGGCTTAACACAGTTGGTACTGCGCATGGGCTCAAACTTTCTCTGACCAAACCTTTATCCAACAATTCTTGGACTTGGTTCCTCACCTCCTCATTTTCTCGAGGTGTTAATCTATATGCTGCCTTGTTCAACATGCTTGCTCCTGGTATCAAGTCGATATGATGACTGATACTCCTGATGGATGGCAATGAGTTTGGCAGCTCATCCACCACTATATCAACAAAATTATCCAGCAGCTCCTACACTTCTTCAGGCAAACCATCCATTGATGTACTCATAAGGATGACTCTATGCCTCCTTATCACAGTGAACTGCATCTCTTGTTCTTCCTTGACTTATTTCAGGATTTYCTTCCCATTCATGAGAAGTATGCTTGTGCTGGCTTCCGCTTTCGCTCTCTTCTCCTCCATTGGCAACAACATATGCGTCCTGCCATTCTTCTCCAATGTATATGTATTTTTCCTCCCATCATGAATGACATTTCTGTCAAACTKCCATGGTATTCCTAATAGAATATGGCATACATCCATGGGAATTACATCACATAGGATTTCATATTTATATCCTCCTATTTTAATTTCAACTAGGCATTGTTTAGTGATTGTTACCTGGTGTCCATTTTCCATCCATGAGACTTTGTATGGCCTTGGATGTGTAGTTGTCTTCAGCTCCAATTTCTCCACCATCTCTGTGGATACTAGGTTGTCAGTACTCCCGTTGTCAATGATAACCTTGCATACTTTATCCTTAGTCTTGCAATCTGTCCTGAAGAGACTATTTCTCTGCACTGGTTTTTCAATTTCTACCTCTAGTTTTAAGAGAACTTTTCTCAACATCAGGGATGCTCCATCCTCTACTCCTTCTGCTTCAACATCTCTTCATTGTGCTTCTGAAATGTGAGGTTCTCCTCCTTCCTTCTTCTTCTCGGGGCATTCCCAAGACATGTGCCCTGTCTTTCCATAGTTATAGCACCTTACTCCTCCTCTTCCTCTTCCTCTAGAAGAGTTTCCTCCACCACTCTGTCTCCCTCATGAAATTCCTCCTCATTCTGAGTGATTGTGTGGTTTCTCAGCCTCGTCCTTAGACTGATGTTCTTTGTCACGGTAAAATCCCTTGCTTTTTCTTGGGACCAAGCTTTTACCTCTTCCTTTCTGGTTCTGTTTTCTGCCCATCTTCTCCTCTGCCTTCAATGCAAACTGATAAAAATCCTTCATGGTTCTGACTGACATCATGCTAATCTCGTCCTGGATCTCATATCTCAAGCCATTTATATATCTGGCGACTTTCGCTTTGTCTCTCTCTCGTTGTCCAGTTCTGACATTCAGCCGGTAGAACTCCTCGGTGTACTCCTTGACTGTCATCCCTTTCTGTCTCAAGTTCTGTAGCTTCCTGAACAGATTCATCTGGTAGTATTTGGGTATGAACTTAGTCTTTAGTTTGGCTACCATCCTATCCCAACTCTTTATCCTCTGTTTTCCTTTACTTCTCCTCTCAGCCTGCAGTTCGTCCCACCACAGTGTTGCATGCCCTTTTAGTCAGGTGACTGCCTGCTTCACCTTCTTCTCCTCATCGACATATTCATAGTCAAAGTGTTTGTCCATGGACCTTATCCAGTCCAATAGTTCTTCAGCATCTATATTTCCCTCATACATGGGGACCTCTATCTTAGCTCTGCCTCCCAATTTGGCAACTTCTCTCAGCAATCTTTTTTCTACAACATCCTCTCCTGCAACTTCTTCAACCTCAAACTCTTCACTTTCTGCATCACTGACATCCCCAACGTCAAGTGCTCTTCTCTGTGTATCGGGCGCGAAGCTCTAGTATCACCCTCTCTATAGCACAGTTGGCTAAAGGCGACTCTCGTCTTCTTGGCGACATTATGTTGACTTCTTGTCACACACAGAGTATATCTCTGAGTTGTCTATCTCCTACTTTTCCTCCTTCGCCTGAAGTCTACAGACGAAAAAATTATGCTCTGATACCACCTAATGCAGACCCCCTATCCCTCCTCAGGGCTGCGTGACCTCTCGGTCAGGATCTTCTGGTTCGGGAGCTGAAATAGCTCTTCTAGTTCCAAACTGGAACCCTTCGAAATGAACACATAGGTCCACTCCAGAAATGCTCAGTTGGCCTTTTCCAAGAGCCAAGCATGAGCTCCCACAGTGCACAACCAAGGGTTGTGACCACACCCTTATCCTTCCTACCTTTCTCTATTTTACAATCTCACAACTCAGAGTTTGCAACGTAAGAATTCCACCCTCCCAACTCGTAATACTCGAGTTTGCGAATTGACCTGACCTCACTATTTTGCGATTCAGGGTTTTGGAATTCAAACCCTTTGTCCTTCCAACTTGCGACACCCGAGACCACAATGTGGATCAATGGTCCAGATCCACCTGTAGTCGACGGTCTAGATCAAATTGTGATCGCGCGATTTAGAGGTTTGGAAAACAAGACCCCTGTCCTTCAAGCTCGCGATACCCAAGGTTGCAATGTGGACCAATGATCCATATATGCCTGTGCTCGATGGATCAGATCAAATCTCCATCTCGCGACTCAGAGGTTTGAAAAACAAGGAACTTCGCTTACTGGTTCGCGATATCCGAGTTCATGATGTGGACCAATGGTCCAAATCCTCCTGTGATCGACGGTTCAAATCAAATCGCAGTCTCGCGACTCGGAGGTTTGAAACACAAGGGACTCCACTTTCCGGTTCCCGATATCTGAGTCTGCCAAATGGGCCGACTCTGCTATTTTGTGATCTCACGACTCGGGGTTTTGGAAGACAAGACCTCTATCCCTCTGGTTGGCAATACCTGAGTTCGTGAACTGCACCAACGGTCCAGATCTATCTGAGATCGATGGTCACTGTTCCTCCTGAGATTTTGGACGTCAAGTAGCGCTCACCGCTAACCTCCTTGCAGCTCTACCTTATCCAACAGTTTGCGGGGTTTTTATGTTCCTCCTCGAGGATTCTCCACCATCTGTTCAGATCTTTGAACTCCCCTCGTTGGGATCTACGCAACGTTAAAGTCTGCGCTCCTCCTTCCAATCGGACGATCCATGGGAATCCCCATAGAGATCCAATGCTCAAGGGCATTCTTCCTCTTGAGGTTTTACTCGACTCTAACTTAGAATATTTTCTAAGTCTGGGAAGACTCAATCTTCACTCCTTCTAGGAAATGAGTTCCTGGTCTTGACAACACCTTCTAAATTGTTATCCCCCTTGAGCTTTTTCTGGTTCAGACTTTGATCTCCCACGCACTCCTTGCGTCTGAGGGATTTTGATAACTCAGGTCCATGGTGCCCCTCTCTAGATCAATGCACACCTTGTAGAGATTCCTATGAAGAGAAACAATTGAAACTGCCAAAACCTTACAATTCCATTCATTCATTTATAAAACAGAAAATAACAGGGAAAATGCACACAATCCAAACATCACACATTTGGGTCAATTTTCCATTATGTTCTATTCACAAGTGCCCACTGGCTACATATGCATACAAATTACAATATCTCAAAAATTGAGATTTTTTGCTCCAACGCAATTCCCTTATAGCTGATTTCTCTGTATTACATCTCTCTCTTCTTTCTCTCTTGTTTTTCTCTTTTTTTTTTCTATGCCCGCTAACTGGGCTTACAAACTTTTTCATAACTCAAAATGTTCCTAGGTTTTTCCCTGGCTACTTGCCTACTTTAAACCTTATCCTACGCTATCTTAGTCTAGTCATATTCCAGAGCTGAAGTGGAAAATTCTGCTCTGTTTATAATTTCAAAAACTTGCTTCAAAGGGAAATATCTGGCACTGGTTCAGACGTGCCTCCAAAAGTGAATTTTGGCACTGAGTGGAGGCGGATCCCGAAATCGTTTGTGACTGCTCACGTTGAAGTTTCGAAGGAACTCTCACGTGTTGGGTGGTCCCACCTCTGCATGCTTTCCAATGATGCTCCTGCATCAAGGGACTCCTCTCCATAAGAATGATATCGTCAACATAAAGAATAATATTGATGACTATACCAGTGAGAGTAGCACCGAAAAAACCTACTTCTTCCAAGCAACCTTATAACTTGTCAATGTATATGCCAAAAAGGTAAGGGAACAAAGGTCAACCTTTCATGAATCCAATATTGTAGTTAATCTCTTGTGAACACCCCTCAACATTCTTAAAATTGGAAATAACATTCCCGTACAACCTTATTGCAACAACCCTCTTATCGAAAGGAAATTTTATCTCTTCCAACCTATTCCAAAGGTTTTTCTCGGGGACCATGTTAAACATTTTTCTAAAGTCAACAAAACAATAAAAGAGATTGGTTTTAGTATTGTGGAATTCCTCATCAATGATCCTAATGGTAACAAGATGGTCCATAGTTGAATGATATCTTGTAAACCTGGCCTGACCTCTAGCACTTTCTAGCTAGAGGCTAATCTTCCTTTCGAAAATAATTCCATAAATCTTGGCTAAAATTGAGATAATCATAATGATCCTATAATTGGAGGGAATGTTTCTATCCCCATTTTTAAAAATATGAACAATGAGGATTTGCGTCCAGGGTTTAGGTAAGCCCTGCTTGACTGCTAAATTGAAGAGCTTGTGTATGTGAGGGCTAAAGATAGACTCTTTGATTTAAAAAAATTTAGCTCGGTAGCCTTCAATGTCCTGAGCTTTCCCATTTGTTAATCATTAACCCTAAACTCTATGTCATCCAAATAAAAAACGTCATCTTCTATAGAGACAATAGAAATGATGTCCATGGAATTAGGGAATTTGTAAAGAATTTTAAGGTAGGAATTCCATTCCCTTAAGGGAATCATATTATTTTCTTTAGTATTGTGGATTAGAATTTTCCTCCAGAACTTCTTAGGATCAAGCTTAGATAGTTGTAAAAGTTTATATTTCCTTTTATTGATAGAGTTTCTTTTTTTCCTTTTAGTTAGGTATTTGTACGTATTTATCTTATTGAGTTTTAAGGACTCATTAGAAGCATCCATAATGGATTTCCTAGCAATTTTACATTCTTTATCATGCCAAGGGTTGGTCGTTTTATTATTCTTTTTACAGGACACCTAAAAAGAAAACTTGTTAATAGAAGTGGAAAGGGTAGTTGTAAAATTATGATAGAAGTCTTCAATGTTGTCCTTATAAGTTAGGAGATGTAATTGACTATTAAAATCATTTAAGAAGAGGTCAATCTTACATTTTTTAAAGATTAGTTTCCTTTTATTATTAGAATTATCTTCAATGGTGCTCATGTGGATGGAAACATTTAGAGTTCTATAAACAGGAGTGAAGAGAATGCAACCACCATTTGAGCCATTGTCTCACCTTTAGGAGTAGATTCATCAGGCTGAGTAACAGTTTGGAAAATCTATGAAGATTGAACCAAAAACCTTTCATCCAAAAGTGAATCACATGTGGGATCTATGAAAATTCATCCTATAGACCACCACAACACAAAGGTATGTGATCAACTTAGCCAGAGTTGGGGAATATACTCATTTCATGAAGGATCACACCTTAATAGGGAATTTTTTAGAATTATTCCCCTCATAACATGATTTGATCTGACTATACTCCCTTCCTTAGGATGTTTGGTTCAAATAAATCCTAACAAGCATTGGCACCACCCTTGGAACATATGTCAAATATTCAAAGGCTCTGAAGAAAACAAGGTACACATCATATGCTCACATTTGTGTTTACATGAACATTGCCAAAGATTTACTAGGTTCTTTAACTCTCGAAAACTAGGATGAGAAATGGATACAAACCATAGACTACGAGCATATTACCTTTCGCTACCAAAAATGCCATGAGAAAAACATATATTTAGGTATTGTAGTCGTAGTATTCGTCCTCACCAATCTGGGGAAGTGCAAATCTAACAAAAGGATGGATTTATCCAAGTGTAGGGTTGAATGAAGCGCAACCAAAGGAATTATGGCCAAGAAAAAATACATCTCCAAGCAACTCTTTTGAGATTTTAAACCAGCTTTCGGGTTCCCAAGAGGTGGAAAAACCACTCCAACATGAAAACACAAAAGGCAAAGAAAATCATATTCCTGAACCAGTTCTACAATGGATTATCAAGTCTAACAATGTTGATCAAATTGAAACAGACTAGCGCACAGAAGATGGTGGAGATTTGGACATGATTTTAGATGAAAATGACCTAGACGACATAGATCTAAAACGACTTGAAGAAAACTTTAATATATAGGAACTACAAACTATACCTATGGAACAATTTTGCAAGGTTCACAAAGTCTATATTAACTCAACAGTGGGGGCTACATATCACTCTAGAGGAAGATTGGGAATCCACTCAGATCCATGTAAAGACCACAAGGAAAAACCCAAGGAAAGGAAAAGAAGAGGACACAAACCAACGCAACAACTCATACGCAAGGTCGGAATATTTATAATGAAATCAAGGAAATTCCAAAGGCTCACTAAGGGTTTATTCTCCCCACCCCCTCCTCCATCATCATGAATATTCTCTCTTGGAATTTAAGAGGCCTAAATGGAAGAACCAAAAAAATGGTTCTCCGAAATTGTATATAATGGTAGAGGAACCAGACATTTTGTTCCTCTAAGAAACAAAATGTGCGGAGGGTGTTGTAGAATATGTATTTGCGAGATGTTGGTGGTAGATAAATTTTGTTTACAATGATTCTAATGGAGTAGCGAGGGGAATCAATATCTTATGGAACCCCACAACTATAATTTTAGATAGTTTTTACTCCACCACTTGGACTCTTTCGGCTCATTATCAAGCGATTAGATCTAGCAAGGAGGGGATAGTTACAAATTCCTATGGACCCAACTCTTCATAAGATAAAGATAAATTCTTGAAAATAATATCATTTGTGGGAAACCTAGTAGGAAAACAATGACGGATTGTAAGGGGTGATTTCAACATCATCCTCTCCTTGGAAGAAAAGAAAGGAGGAATCAGAGGACTAGATAAGGATAGAAAAGGCTTCCAAAACATAATATAATATCTGCACTTAGTGGATATAGATGTGAGGAATGGTATTTTCAGTTGGACAAACAAGCGCTCTAGGGCACACCAGGTAGCCTGTCTTCTGGATCATTTTCTCATATCGGAATCCTTAATGCTAGAAGGCCCACTAATTGAAGTAAATATTATCCCCAGGTCTAGATCATATCACTTGCTCATTCAGTTTTGGCTCAAAACTGTCAATTCCACCAAATTCAAGACTTTTAAGTTTCAAAATTTTTGGATTTTCATATGGATATTCAAGAGCATGCAAACACATGGTGGGAAAACGCAACAATCTCACATGGGTATTTAATGTATAGATTTGAACAAAAGCTGAAGAATTTTAAACATCTTTGATATTCGAATAAAAATGTTTTTTGAAGCAAATTTCAGGCTAAGAGATCTCTATTACAACGCCTTGAGGAAATTCAACAATAATTCATATCCGAGGGCCACTCAAATTCTTTGCAAGATGAAGATGAGCTTCTAAAAAAAAGACTGGAGAAAATATATCCTTTTGCACCAAAAATCGAGGATATAATGGCTCAAGTAAGGATAAAAGAACATTAGTTCTTCCATAATCTAGAGAAGATACATCAACCGCATCACCAATTTGGAAAATAACCAGGGCCAACAAATCATGGATCATAAAGGAATGAAGAATGAACTCATCTATTATTATAGGAATATACTTTCTTATCCAATCCATTATAGAACACAATATATAAAAAAAATCACCCAACATATTATAACTCTCATATCCCAAAAAAAAAATGAGGCCCTCATGAGATCCATCTCAATCGAGGAGGTGCATCAGGCCATGAAAGAGATTCCAGCTGGAAAATAACCAATTCTCATTGGATTTACAACATATTTCTTCCACCATTATTGGCCAATGTTTCATGAGGATGTTTGGCAGCTATTTGAGGAATCTCAAACTTCAGGAAAAGTTCTACCAACACTTAATGCCATCTTCCTCACTCTTATCCCTCAGGTGGAAACGGTATCTCATCCACAAAAGTTTAGGCCGATATTTTTATGTAATTTGAACTATAAAATAATAACCAAGGTGATCTCCCATAGACTCAAATCAATTATCCCCTTCATAATCTCTAAGGAGAAGTCGAGCTATTTAGAAAGACGTCAAATTATGGACAATGTTATATTAGCACATGAGGTAATTCATTCTCTTAAATCTAATACTCAGACCCTAGGTATTCTCATCAAACAAGAACTCTCAAAATATTTTTACAGATTAAGCTAAAAATACATGAAATCTCTTCTTTCTTCTTTTGGTTTAAGCAATGAATGGGTAAATTGGATCCTTAACCTTGCTTCCTTGACATTCTTTTCTATCTTGGTTAATGGGGTCCCTTCCAAGACCTTTTCTCCCTTGAGAGTAATTCACCAAGGGGACTTCCTTTCACCCTTCCTCTTTGTCATCATGGTTGAAGAACTGATCTATTACATAAAATATTTTATAGTGAAAGGATCCCTCCAAGGCCTATCTCTACATGGTATTCAACTAACTGCCTCTCATAGTCAATATGTGGATGACACCATGCTAAT
>ML780429.1:321652-351874 GCA_009831015.1 Picea engelmannii | reverse complement strand
CAACATGATGTATACTATCCATCCATGGGTGTTGTATCTGCATGTTCATTTTCCTTCATGTCCAAATAACTTCATCAATCTTGTGGTCCAAAACCCATGACTAGGGTTGACATCAATGACAACAACCAATCTTCCAACAAAAGTGTCCTATATGTTTTTAGTGAAGTATCGGGTACCTCCATTAACCTAGCGAAATATCATATATTTTTCTTGAACAATCCTTTAGCCACCTAGAACCACATTTCTTCATTGCTTGGAATTCCTCGGAGCTCCATTCTGTCTGATTAACTAGGCATTACCCTTACTAATACAACAAATCGAAGTATCTTCTCGACCCCTCTCATCCAATATCTATCACTTGAATTCTTGGACTCTTCACCCTTAGCGTAGATGGGTTCCTTGTGCTCATAAAATATATTCTCCAAGAAATAGTTCCATATATCTCTTCTTTTCTGTTGCTTCCCCCCATTCCGTGCTCAAAACCACTTGAAATATTCAAAGGAAATTTCTCTGGCAGGTTCACAAATTTGAAAGCAAATGGTCCTTGGTTAGCTAGGACAAAATTTGCAAACCAAATCTTAATGGAGGTCTAGGGATTCACGACCCATGTTTTATAAATGAAATAATGGGTTCTAAAATATGGTGGCACTTGCTAAAAAACCCAAAATATTTATGGGAGAAACTATGGAAGAACAAGCATTCCCTACAAATAGAATAAGTTGATCTCATTAGGATGATTGATCAGATTCTGGCCTCCTATATATAGAATGTGGCTTGGTGTAATCTCCCCCTGATCCAGGAGCATGCCTTATAGGAATTAATAAATGGACAAGAAGCTCTCTTCTGGTCAGACTCTTAGAAGTAAATTATTTCCTTGTTGTCTCTAGAATGCATGCACCACCTTAAAACTGAAATGTAAAAAAAAGACAACTTAAAGGTTACAGACTTTTGGAAATATGTGCCTCGGACCTCTCAATGGAGAAATTAGAAATTTTCACATAGGTATCTCAATTTGCTAGTATATTTCAATATAGAGACATGGCAAGAAAGAACTACTTTGAGAAAGATCTGAATATGGGAAGAAGAAAATATTCTACACTGGGGGAACTCTTCCATCGACACCTTTACTATTAAAGAAGCTTACAGTCTTAAGGCCCAGTTTCACCTCCAACCAAATGAAAATATTTGGAATACCATATGGAAACCACACCTCTAGAAAAAGGTTTCCATTTTCCTCTATATTCTAACCCATAATCGAATTTTAATCTGGGACAATCTATTAAAACAAGAATTTATTGGACCCTCAACATGTTCGCTCTATTTGTAGCAATAGGAATCCATGGAGAATCTCTTGAACCAATGCCCCTTCATTTTTGAAATATGGGACAAGGTGACCCAAATCACGAGGAAAACAGACAGAGAAAGGGACAACATCATGCATACTATTGAAAACTGGCGACTGATATCTTTCAATAATTCAATTCTCAATAGAATTTCCTAGTTGCTCCTTCGTTTTGTTGTAGGGAAAATTTGGAAGGAAAGGAACATATGGGTCTTCCAATCCAAATCCTATTTAATTTCTCATGTTTGGTCTAAGATCTCTAATAACTCTCAAGAAACTGTATGATCGCAACAATGGTCAGGGGAGGATCTCTCATGGAATCCAATTGAAAGAAAGTATTGACACCTAGATCTAGATCCTCATCTATCTCTTCTTAATCCCATTCCTCTTCACATGCCAACTAAAATCCTAATATATTGGTAGTGTTCTCCTTAAGGCTTCTGCAAAATGAATTTTTCCAGTGCCTCTAAAGGAAACCCAGGCCCAACAGGTTTTGGTGTGGTCATTAGAAACAAAAATGGAAACATCAACCACGTCAATTAAGGCGCTCTGTGGTTTGATTCAAACAAATCTATAGATATTTGGGGCCTTATTAGAGGAATTCAAATAGCCTCTCATTTGGGGATAAACCAACTTGTCATAGAAGAGGTTTCCCAAATAATCATCTCCCTCGCTACCAAAATATTTCACGGCACCAAACCTACAAAAATATCTCCAAACCAGCATCTCCTAAACTCTCTTGAGACCCTCAAATCTCTCCTACAACCAGACCTCATCCTCATCCTCATCCCATCCCATGCATAGATAAGTGCACAAATTTGTTGAGAAGTTAGCCAATGAAGGGGTCTTACTACAAGGAGAATATATTTGCATAGATGCTAGCCTCTTCCCAACACCACCCCTTCTCAAGGAATGTTTCGAACTCGCTCAATCAGATTTCAAATCACTAGATGGCATGACACTTGAAAATCCATGCATTTAAGCATGATGTCGCTTCTCACTGCCTCTCGTCCCACACTACTATATCTAAGGTTTGACATTAATGTAGGGTCCTTTTGTGGGATATTTTTTCTTATGGGAAACTTATTTATCTGGTATTTGATTATGGTGGGTTCTGTTCAGAAGGGTACAATCGATTTGATAGGTGTCACCTTTGAATTAATGGCTTCCTCTATGGATTGATATGGTAATATTTCCTTGCACCCCTATGAGTTTCCTGTTATGAGTTTTCCCTCTGATTTTCTCTTTGGATCTATGTCTTCTCTAGTGAAGCCTTATCAAGCTTCATATATAATTTTCCCTTACCCTTATTCTCGACTCTTTCTCCTCCTTCTAAACTCCATGCCTCAAGAATGAAAAAGAGCTCAGTGTGGTCCAAATTACTTTCATTATTTAGCTAATTGTCATCGACCTCCCTATATTTTATGAGTTCTTATAGTCCTCCTTCTCTCCCTTTCTCTCCTCAGGAAGAGGTGCCAATCATTGGAACTAACCCTTATATAGGGGAAGTCTTGGGTTATGCCATTATAGAGGAGGAAATTCCTCCTTCTCCTCCCCAGGATAATGTGAGAATCCTCGCATAGCCTCTAGAGAAAATTGAACAATGAGAGGGGTGCAATTTGCAAGACAATTTGTCTCAGGTTGGGAAAAATCTTTCATATCAACCAGAAGATGACCATGAGATGGCAAGCCAAGTCTCTTTGTGTGGCTCATTTGAGGAGCACTGGGGTTTTTCCATCAATGAGGTAGAAGCTCCATCGACCACTCTCTAAGATAATCTGAATGACCCCACAAGGCCTCCAAAATATATTGCATAGCCAAAAGAGTTCTCCCAGTTTTTTTTCTCAGAGGGTGACCTTAAATTAATCTTTAAAATTCACAAGGATGTTTTAGACCAAAAATTTTGTTAGGAAAATCTAATCCACAAATTGGATGCTCTCCTTAAATCTTTATCAAGCGAGCATGTTATTCAACGTTACCCTGAATGTCATCAACCCTACATATTTTCTCCTGCTTAGCATCATACTCCTCATGGATATGGTGGCAACGTCACCTCCAGAGTATGAATTCCATTTCCTATCTATGGCTTTAATTTTTTCTTTTTTAGTTACGGTAGGATACAAATTTTGCAGGCATAAAGGCCTCTTTTGTAAAGATTATATATATTTGGACATTTTATCTCTAGCAATATGGACAATTATGGACAGTTTTAACAGGACCCAGTGTTAGCTTTGGTTTCCATTGTTCACAGACGAGTTTTCAGGTCCCTCAATACATGTATGGCTTGCATCTTTTTTGAGGTAATATAAACTTTTAGCTTACAAAAAAAAAATATTGTTTTTCTTATAAAAAGAAGAATTAATGGGTGCAAAATAACAAATTGTTATATACATCTTTTGAGCATTGATGTATGAAATCTCTATCCAAATGTATTGATTGAGAGGGTCGATCTTATGAATTTGAATGTGAGGAGAAATGCTCTTTCTAATATAACAAGATATGCCTCCTATCCCTCTATGGTAAGAATTTTTGTTCCATTTCAACCACAAGACAAATCCTTCTATGTTAGGGACCTTATACGCTTCATTCTCCCAAGTTTCAACTAGACAAAAAATATCAATATCACTCGAGATCCAACTTATCATAAGACCTTGTTGATGAGCGTAAGTGACACACCGTCAACTGGAAGTTCAAATCCGGACCAGGGTTGTCTAAATAACCGAATCCGTTTGGAATGAAATGACTCAACGAGTTTAATGGCTCTGTTGGCCAACTAAAGTCCTTAAAACAATAAAATAAATGAAGCTCATCTAAATCTATGATAATAAGAATATAAGTTTACTAATCACAAGTGTTCAAATAAAAACATGAATATGTACAAATGATTGCAGACAGTTTATATACAACTTGCAAGATTTACTTGTCATCTTGTGAAATGGATGTTCTTAAAAGTTTTTATAAAGAGATAAAGAAAGAACATACATTTTTCTGTTTTCCTTTTGAATATTTAAAGGTATAAAACTAGTGCAAACTAAGAAAATATAATTGAAATAAGAATACATAAACAGTCAAAAGCTAATTCATGCTATCCTTATTTCATTAATAAATAATTTAACTAAATAATCAGTAAACTAACCCATAACTAATAGATTAAACTTAGTTTATCTTCCTATGTAATTCGAGCTCCTAACTATCCTGCATGTGACGAAAACCTGTAATGGAACAATGCTACCATCTCCAGAATAAATTCAAAGAAAAAGTTTGATGTGTCAGAGTAAGAAGATGACAACAGAATGATAACTATAAAAATATTATGATCTCATGATAATCAATAACTTAGAATGAAGGGAAACTCAATTCAAAATATTAATATAATCCATCATTTAATATCTAGAATAAATCAACATTAATCAAATGGTGGATTGATCACAAATGTCAAATGGAATAACAAAATATAGACAACATCTAAATACTTAATAATATGAAACACCATATTATAAACAAACTAAAGCTGCATCAAACATAATATCGAGGCAATGAAAGAACATAAATGGAATAAGCATCACATGGTTCTAAAGCCAAATGGTGAATAGCTTCTCCATAAGTTGTCCAAATCACATGTCCATAATGTATCCCAACAAAATTTATCTTCACTACTAACAATGATCACTATTTAAACTAGTTTTGGATTGACATACTCTTATCATGCAAGATAGAGTGCAATCCCCCCAAAATAGATTGTTTTACAAAAATAGTACAATAAGAAACCATTCCTGTAGGATTTGGTTTGTCAAAATTTATTACATAATAACAAATTTTTATGAAAAAGAAAGAAACTACATAACTATACAGTGCATGATCCAAGATAGTTTCTCCATGTAAAAAACACCATAATCATCACTTTCCTGTAGATAACAAAATGAAATTCATATTCATAAAATAATGCCAACTAACATTCAGAAATAGACTGGCTACAAAATCATGAGATTCTGTAGCTAGTCTTATATTAACAAAGAAAAACAAAATTAAATATTCCTATTCAATTTTCATAACTGAATGAAATAAAATAAAAAACAACTTTTACCATTTTATAAATTAGAGAGTGAAGGGTCGGATAGTTCTGAATCAATGATGGCATTGAAGTTGGTTGCATGTTTGATGATTATATTACTGGATCTTTTGGGTCTTTTATTTTCCCATTCTGCGCATGCTTTCAACTCTTGGTTTTCTCATTCAAGCAGAGAAATGTGAGCAACCAGATGTTTTAATTGTGCCTGTAAAAATGGTATGTCCTTGTAATAACGTTCTACCCAATCCAAACAAGTGTCACAATGCACCGATGCTATAGCAGGACGAGGTGGAATGTATTCAACAATGGGTGTTTTGTGCTTCCTTGTGGCTTCTTTCAAATCTTGGCCTATGCCAGGAAAACCCTTTTGACCTTTTAGAAACGGAGCTAGTATAGAGACAAAATCATATTTCTCATCTTTATCAGTAGTTTCGTTCCCGAGACACTAATTATCTGGATCTTCTAGTACAAGAAAATCATTGATCTCGTCCTCTAATAAGTGATCATTGACCTCTATCAAAAATATCGAGTTCAACTAATCATGTTTTCGATTACTTAGACTCCTAGATATTAATCGACCATATCTCTTATTTATAAAATTCAAATCTAATCTTTCATGTTTCTTACTCTTACGATTTTTCATGATAGTGGGTTTGTCACTAAACCCCTGATTCAACTCAATAGCAAGGGTAGGTGTTACATAGAAATCCCATTGCAGACAAGTGGATTCTCTCTTGGATACTAAACCCCTATGACCAAGACATAAAATTTCTATTGTGGACACTGACTTTCCTTTTCATGAAGCTAAACTATCCAAAGAAGAAGAAGGAAGGAGAGTAAATACCTTTTTACCGATGTTTGTCCTTGCTTGATCCAGGTTGATATTGATCTCCAAGTTCTTCAAAAATTCCCACAATACAATGAGACACACTTCCTACTCTACCATGATTAGCGTAATAATGGATCTATAAAAGAAACAAGTTCATGAAACGTACACAAACTTTAAAGGAAACATGCCAAGCATAAATTTATATTAATGAAACAAAGTGAAATGCTTACAACCATAGATGTAGGTGCAACAACTTCACCAAGATCTCTTTGTCTAGACCCTTGCTCAAATAATCCACACACATAATGATGATTCTTCAATGATATCTCCCTTATGAGATCATAAGTTTGATGATTCACAATGTCTCTCTCTATACCACTCATGAGATCATAAGTTTGGTATCTCTATTTCTCCATATCCTTTTCACCATGAGGAGGCCTCCTTATATAATCTTGGAGAGACCCAACCACCTAAGACATTCTTTGGATAAGTTGAGGATGTTTCTCCAACAGTTTTGGATCCTCCCTAATATCAAGCCTTGACCTCAGATTCGAATCCAACAAAATCCAGAGATGAGGGGGATTTTTCCCTTATTTTTCTCAACAGTCAAAGATCTCTTGAAATAGCTCAACGCTCCTTGAAAAGGGTACACAAAGCATTGCAATGCCCCCCCAAAGAAGTCCAGGGAGTGCTGACACTCCCTGACAGTGGTTAGGGGAGCGCAACCCAAATTTTCCCTAAAAAATCCCAGCGCTCCCCCAAAAGGGTTCACAGAGTGCTGGAATTCTCCCCCCAAGAAATATACGGAGCGTTGGCACTCCCTAATAGTGGGTAGGGGAGCAATGGCCTCCAAAATTGAATTTTAAGTGGTTTTTTTCATGGAAAATGCTTTGTACTCTTCATCAGATGATTTCTCTTCCTAAAATCAGTCTTTGAGGGTGTCTTAAGTGTCCCTGTGATGTCGTTAGAGACACGACATAGGTGATATGGAAGTATGATGTTTGCGACACTTGTGACACTTATGGAAAAAAATGCGACACGTGCGACACTAGTAATGACGACAATGGTTCATCATTGAAGTGAGTAATTTTGATGTGTAACAGTAGGAGAAATCCTTTCTTTCAACACATCCATGACTTGTTCCAACGATTTTCTAAGCGAAAAAATAGATCGTGTTTTTTTACCCAGGGAGGTTTACATAGGAACAAAAATAGGTTCATTAAGATCAAAGTCATTATATGAATCAAAATCTTGACTCTAGGTCACAGGATTATCATAATTGAGGTTTAAATTTAAAGGTGAGTTCACTGTGCTTTCGGGTTGGGCAAAATTGTTTCGACTCAGGAAGATTTCCCACATGTCCCCAATTTGATATAGGTGTGATAGAAACAAGATTATTATAAGACCATGATGAAAGAGGCTTGATAGAGGGTTCAATCCATGTTTCTTATAACATTTCAACATATTGTACAAGCTCATCAACAAATAGAACGACATGTTCCATTTAAACCCTAGGAACAACATTAACAGTCGGATGTGGTATAAAAATAATAAACCATACTTTCCCTCGCATGTTATAACCTATTCTAGAATCAATAGAAGGTCATTCCATTGAGGTTTCAAGAGGTTAATAGGAATACCTTTAGGGCAACAGGTATATTTGTGAGAGACCATGAATAGGCTCCATGGAACACCTTTCAGTTTATCATTTTTGAACCACTTTTCGCCTTCCTCTGGGAGTCCTATCGCCTGGGCTATCGAGTCCTCTATGACCTCCAATCTCACATCCCCAACTTTCTCTCTAAACCCATCAATCGTTTGAGAAAATCCATGTGCGACCCCCAGGTTATAACCTTCGAATATCCATATGAAGGTATCCCAACTATGAGGCTACAAATCATTTATGGCATTGTTGTGAGAAAGAAGGGCATGTCAACCATTAGGTTTGATTTGAACCACACGGGACATGGTCACTTCCAAATATACACAGTAGATATCATGGGAGGGAGGCTTTGACTTCCAATAAAAAGGTAGCAAGGAGAGATCTGTCAAAACTAAAACTTCTTGATACCTATGAAGTTTGGAGACTTTCATGCTTGATAACTTAAGTCTGGAGGGAGACAAAACTAGATGATGCGCAGACCTATGAGCCATTACACATAATGAAGATAAAACCCTTAACCATTATAAAATTCCAATTCAAACAATGAATGAGGGTCATTAAATATACATGACAACAAGATGAGGTATATTAATGGATTCATTAGACCTATATCGAGTTACATGACAATGATATGACTGATAGAGAAAAGAGCATACATCAGTTGTCAACCCAATGTTGCAGCACGATTATGGATATCGAATAATCAGATCATACAATCAACCACAGAACTAATCAAATCATATTTTCCATAATATGTAGTAGTCAGTTAATCAATGAGCTTATGGAATTTAAACTTAGTAACACATATAGGTTACCTCAAAGTGTAATCTCTTAGGTAAAAGAATATAAGAAAAACACAAACTACAAAATGATTCCCCAAGCGAAGTTTTCATTTGAATTTCATGCTTGCAGTCATGAAATTTAAACAAAACAAATGAAATCTAAAATGAAAAAACTCATAAAATAAGTTATCCAAATAACTCACCTTGAATCCAAAAGACAAAATCATTTTTAAAAGTAAGGAGGAGGCAGCTATAGAAAGGATTTTATCTCTTTGTGATGACTTTTAATCATGAAAAAATTGACAAAAATTGTGGCTGCCAACAATGGCGACACACTGGGCGAAGTAGTTATCTCTGCGTCACCAGAAAATTTATGTCAGGGCCACAGATGAAATATGTTTTTAGAAATAGTGAATGACAGGTTAATCATTCTGATAATAACTCATAAAATAACACAGTCATAGCATTGGATGCATTTTTGTCCAAAAATTGTAATTTGGTATCTTGTTTAGATCAGAGGTGTAGTGATGTTTATTTAGATGAATTCAATACTATTGACAGGGCCACTGCTGCCAGTAGGCATCCATAGCTTCGGCAGGGATATCATTTAACCCACTCTAGTACCTCTATCCTATCCAAGAGTCGTCCATTCATGATAAAAAACATCTTCAATTTTGATCAAATTAAAAGACATACCTTAGGATCTTCTTAAAACCAACATTGCTTTGTTGTTAGCAGGCTTGTTCAATACCCCGACAAAGTTGCCTTGGTATCATACGTGCAATTACTCTCTTCCAGCAGACCTGTTCAGTGTCCCGACAGGTTTACAAACATTTCCCACACCTTACAGTGCTCCCAACTCTCTAAAATTTGTTTATAATTTATAGAACTTCACGACATTCAAGAGGGTGGGGTGATACTGAAGATTTCATAATCTGGTAATGAAAAGATTGATCATTTAAGAATCATTTTTTTTTGTTTTGATGACTTTCATCATGATTTGGACAATTAGGTTTCCATTAAGAAACCATCTCTAGGATGGGAAAGCACAATTGAGTTGTCTTCATTAAAACAGGGACGACATTAGAAGTTTGTTGAGGATAATCACATCTTCCTATGATTTTAATGAGAAACCAGAAAGAGTGATTGCACAAAAACTTCCCTCTATTGATCTGAGTTTATCATTAACTGTTCAAGTTCTTGAAAATTTACCAATTGCTGCTAATGAATAAGTTTTTTTATTCCCTTCAACAAATCAATGGTCATTCATACATAATCATTTTTAGAAAAGAAATCAAAATTAAGAAAAATGAAAAGAACCAAAATAAAAAAACAGAAAATAAAATTAAAAATGTTTACAAGAGGGTGGATCAAAAATCATCAAGAGAAATATCTCTTGAGAGTCTGGCCATTCACTGGGAAAGTGTCTGGCTGTCCTTCCAAATTATGCAGACGAAAAGAGCTAGGACCCAATTTTTCAGAAATTACAAATGGTCTCGGCCACATGTTTTGGAATTTGGTATGTTCCCCCTTACCCTCATGGGCTTTGTCCCACTTGAGAACCTAATCCCCAACATCAAAATTCCTATCAGAAGATGAATTTGCATCAAACCAACTCTTCACAATTTGTTGATGTTGATCAAGTTTTTGCTTGGCTTGTGTTTTGATGCAGGAGCATCACCAACAACAAGCGAACGTGGGACAAAACACCAACATGTTTTGGCACATGATGAATTGTTTTGAAATTCTTTGAAGTTTGATATGCCAAACTTAAATGTGATAGTTAAGAAAGAGCATACTTGTAGATTGTAATCAGACCTTGAGCGTCTCGCTCTCGTCTGAAGGACTAAGAGGCATTTACGCTAGTAAATGTAAGTAGGTAGTTTTAAATTCCTAGATTAGACAGTTTTAGGAGCTGGAGGGAAAATGGATATAGATACCCTCACTTGTATCATTGTAACATTAGAAACATTATCAATAAAGAGAGAATAGATAAGAAGAAGCAGAGAGTTGTGTAGAGTAAAAAAAACCATGTACATAAGTTCTGGATTAATACATAGATCTTTAGTTCAGACTCATGGTGTTCAATTGCTTTCTGTGTTTGTACATGCTGATTGATATGTGCTTGTTTACTCTTTGGTATGCATTTTATTTGATGCGTGAATGTATGATTTCATGTTGAATGTCTGAAATCTGAAGAGAGGGAGAGTAAGGAATGAGTTTCAATTGTTTCTCTGTCTGAGCAAGAGTTTTCCTGCAAGGAGTGCAGTGAAATTGTCCGCAAGGTGTGCATTGACAGAAGTCAGAGTTCATCTCTGCAAGATTAGGAGGGGTAACATTGTTCTCATTCTCATAGAAGTGCAAGTTAAGAACAAGAGCCGTGCAAGGAGTGCGCAGGCCGAGTGAAGTCTCAAAGTTACAACCTGAGTGAAATTGTTGAAGGACTACTGTCGCAGGGAGTGCACAGAGTCAAAGAGGTTCAAATACTTGGAAGTATTTGAAGAATTGCCGCAAGGAGTGCGTGCAAGAGTCTTTTTGAAGACTCGAGTTTGTGGTAAAATCTTAGAAGAGTTAGTGCTTTGAATTATTGGAAGGATTCACAACGACGTTGTTTGCTGGTGGATAAGTTTCATGAAGGCATACTTGTTCATTTCACAGGAATTGTTAAGGAG
This sequence comes from Picea engelmannii, assembly GCA_009831015.1. Taxonomy (NCBI): domain Eukaryota; kingdom Viridiplantae; phylum Streptophyta; class Pinopsida; order Pinales; family Pinaceae; genus Picea; species Picea engelmannii. Next base: position 340,517 of record ML780429.1, on the reverse strand, counting down.
GCATTGGATGGTCAGAATCCTTCGTGGAGGATTTGTGAAGTCCCGAAAGTTGTCAGATCTTGCAGAGGAGAAAGAAGGTTACGGTGAGTGTTTTTCTAGGTACAAGCTTAGGAGAAATCGGGCCATAGGATTTGAGCCAACAGGAGCCATTGGATCACTCACGTAATCTCATTTCGGGGTTTTGTGAGTTGGAGAATCGAAACCCTTGCCTCAATATTCGCGATGTCACGAGGAACGAAGTCCCAAAATAGAGAAAGAATCTAAGTCGTCTGATTGGAAGGACACGTGTCATGAGATCCTCTCTATCGAGGATTCAGACATCGGGGTTCATAGAAGGAAGCCCTTCGACTTCGCGAGTGGCGAAGTCGCAAGAAGATAGAAGCAGTCCATATGAGGAGGACAGGTGGGAGAGATCAAGGGATCTCATGAAATCGGAGGTTTGCAGGGTGATAGCCTAAGAGTTAGGTGCTCCAGGTCGCGAAGTTGCGAAATCGCGAGGAGCGAGGATAGCCGTTGGATCCAGGTCATGGGAGGACTGTTGGATCAGGAACCCCATCGCATTTCTTGCATTCAGGGGTTTAGAGGTTGAGAAGACCTCTTCTCGACATTAGAATTCATGAAGTGTCGAAATCCGGGCATGAGGGACATGTGGCAGAACCACAAGGTGGGCCCAGGAAATAGACAGGCGGACACACGTCACCTAGTGGAAGGAGTCAATACTTTGTTGACTTCTCGTGTCTCAGGAATTCACGAGGTAAGAGAATGAGAACTCAACATTGAAACTTGGAAAGTGGCAAGTTGTGAAAAGTGCGAAGGGAAGGTCAAATCTCGCTGACTTTCAAGTCTCAGGAATTCACGAGATAAGAGTACATGAGCTCGACGCTACAACTCACGAAGGTGCAAGAGGCGAGAGGAGCTAACGTTAAGCCTAGCCAGCGGTCACGTGAGGAAGGTGTTGATAGAGGAAGAGCCATACTCATATCGACATTTTGGGTATCACGAGATTGGAAAGGAAGAGTCGAGAGCCTCGACTCACAAACCCGCAAGTTGCGAGTTGCGACAAGCGCCTTTGGAATTGGGCCTTGGTCATAGCGCTGTGGTCGCACGGAGAAGTGGAGCTCACACCTAGTGTTGTTTGCATAAGGGAGCTACCAAAAGGGACCTATGGATCGATTATTTGTTATTCCAGCAGGAAATCTAAAGATCTGATTCGACTCGGGGGAGATAAAGAACGATCCTATGAGTGGATCTCAGCCTGAGGGTCGATAGGTCTGTGTCAGTTTGGTATCAGAGCTTGACTCTATTTGTATACTTCATATAGGGAAAGAGAGAAAGAAATCTCAGCCATGTCGCTAAGAAGAAGAGAAAGAAAAACACCCGATCCACCAGAGGATAGGGAGATGTCAAGAGAAAGAGGTAGGCAGGTGCCAAATCCAACCATGGAAAGAGATATACATGACCTACGCGCCAGAGTCGTGGACATGGAAATAAAACAGAGGCACACATCTTGTGTTGGAGATGTCAGTGAATCTGAAAGTGAAGATGAAGCTAGACATGAAGGAGAAGAAGTCACAACATAAGATGCAGGAAGTGAACGCCTAATTAGGGTTGTTGCAAGAATGGGTGCTAGGGAAAAAATGGATATTCCAGTATATGAGGGAAACCTGGATGCTGAAAAGATTCTAGACTGGATTATAGCTCTGGACACATATTTCGATTATCAAGATGTCGAGGAAGACAAAAAGGTCAAACATGCTGTCACAAGATTGAAAGGACATGCAACATTGTGGTGGGATGAGCTACAAGATGACAGATGCTGCAAAGGCAAGCAGAAAATCAAGAGTTGGGATAGGATGATCACAAAGATGAAGGTGAAATTCATTCCCAGGGATTACCAAATTACTCTATTTTGAAGAATGCAGAATTTAAGAAAGAAGCTAATGACAGTGAAGGAGTACACTAAAGAATTCTACAGGCTGAACATCAGGGTAGGTCATCATGAAAGTGATGATGAAAAGGTTGCCAGGTACATGAATGGTCTGAGATATGACATTCAGGATGAGATGAGCATGATGACCATCTAAATGGTGGAAGATTCTTATCATATGGCTCTAAAATCTTAAGAGAAGCTGAGCCAAAAACAAGGTCAAAGAGGTTGAGGCTGAAGTCAGCCTAGAGGCAAATCAGTTGCCCAAGATAGAAATCAGAAACCCAAGGAAGAGTGGAAGAAACCTCAAACTTAGACTGAGAGAGGTTGAATCTCACAGAGAGGGCAGCATACTGAACAGAGAGGTCAGTATGCTGATGGAAACATTTTTCCTCGTACTAGAGGTAGAGGAAGAGGAAGAGGTGGAGTGGTGAAATGCTTCACATGTGGAAAGGTCGGGCATAAATCTTATGAATGTCCATATAAGAAGAAGGAACGTGGTGAAACTCACATTTCCAAAGCACAGAGGTGGAATGTTGAGGTAGAATATGTTGAAGGTGGAAGATCACTGATGATGTAAAAAGTTCTCTTAACGCCAGAGAAGGAGGTGGAGAGTTCGGTCCAAAGGAATAGATTTTTTCAGGCCACTTGGAAGACCAAAGACTAGGCATGCAAAGTCATCATGGAAAGTGGTAGCATAGATAATCTTATTTCTACAGAGATCGTAGAAAAGTTGGAGCTGGAGACGATTGAACATCCAAGCCCATACATAGTTTCGTGGCTACAAAAAGGACATCAGGTAAATGTCACTAAACAATGTTTAGTTGAGTTTAAAATAGGAGGGTATAAAGATGAAATACTCTGTGATGTTATTCCCATGGATGTTTGTCATCTATTGTTGGGTAGACCATGGCAATATGACAGGAATGTGATTCATGATGGGAGAAAGAACACATACACCCTAGAGAAGAATGGGAGAACTCACATGTTGCTTCCAATCAAAGACAAGGAAGTAAAACCTGAAATAAGAAACACTGTACTTCTCATGAGTGGGAAGGAACTTCTTACAGAGGTTAAGAAGAAGGAGGAACCACAATTCATTGTGGTCAGGAAGCCTAAAATTGTTTTAACCAGTACAAGGGTGGATGATCTACCAGAGGAAATCCAGAAGTTACTGGAAGAGTTTGCTGACATAGTAGTGGACAAACTACCTCGTTCATTTCCACCGATCATAAGTGTGAGTCATCATATTGATCTCATACATGGAGCTAGTTTTTCAAACAAAGCAGCGTACAGATTGATGCCACAGGAGAATGAAGAGGTCAAAAGACAGGTCCAAGATTTAATGGACAAGGGGTTGGTTAGAGAAAGATTGAGTCTATGTGTTGTTCTGACATTGCTCAGTCCGAAGAAAGACGGAGGCCAGAGGATGTGTACTGACTCAAGAGAAATCAACAAGATAACCATCAGGTACAGATTTCCTTTGCCAAGGATGGATGATCTGATGGATTGCTTGAGTGGGGCGAATTTTTTTTCAAAGATTGATTTGAAAAGTGGATATCATCAGATTCATATGAGGGAAGGAGACGAATTGAAGACAAAATTCAAGACCAATGAAGGGTTGTATGAATGGCTTGTCATGTCATTTGGTTTAAAAAACATGCCAAGTACCTTCATGAGATTGATGAACAAAGTCCTGAAGGATTTCATCGGAAAATTTGTCATTATGTATCTTGATGACATACTGATTTTCAGTAAAATAGAGGCAAAGCATCTGAAACATTTGGCCACAGTGATGAAGAGGCTATAGTAAGAGAAGTTGTTGATAAACATGAAGAAATCCTCATTCATGAAGATAGAGCTCATTTATTTGGGTTTTTTTATTTCTGCAGATAAGTTGAGGATGGATCCAAATAAAGTGGAGGTGATTAAGAATTGGCCATTACTGAAGAATATATTTGAGGTTCGAAGTTTTCATGGATTGGCTAGTTTCTACTGGAAGTTCATCAGGAATTTCAGTGGAATTAGTGCACCAATGATGGACACAGTGAAGAAGAGACACAAGTCTTTTCACTAGACAGAAGAGGCTGAGAAAAGCTTCAATTTGTTGAAGAAGAAAATCACAGAACAACCAATTCTGGTGTTGCCGGATTTTAAAAAGACATTTCAAGTAAAGTGTGATGCAAGTGGATTTGCAATAGGGGCAGTCTTGAGCCAAGAAGACAGGTTGATAGCATACTTCAGCGAAAAGCTGAATGAAGCGAAAGTGAAATACTCCACGTATGACAAGGAGTTCTATGCTATTATTCAGGCATTGAAGAAATGGAGGCATTACTTAATCCCGAAGTAGTTTGTCTTATACAGTGACAATCATGCTTTGAAATTTGTGACTCAACAAGAGAAGTTGAATCAAAGACATGTTAAATGGGTTGAATACATGAAGAACTTTACTTTTGTAATTAAGCATATTTATGGAACTGCTAACAAAGTTGTTGATTCTTTGAGCAGGAAATGTTTGTTGTTGCAGGAGTTCAGAGTCAAAACATTGGGTTTTGATGATCTCAGGGACATGTACAGAGATGATCCAGATTTTAAGGAGGAATATGAAGCAGCTGAGAATCCAATTCTCAGGGACAGAAGCCAGTGGACAGAATACATGATCCAGGAGGGATTATTGTTTAAGGGTAATCAACTTTGTATTCCAAAATGCTCCATGAGGGAGAATTTGTTGAAGGAGAAAAATAGTGGAGGATTGGTCGGACATTTCGGTCATGACAAGACGTTCTCAAAGCTAAATGAGTCATATTTTTGGCCAGGAATGAGAGAAGATGTCAAAAGATTCGTGGAAAGATGCAGAATTTGTCAGCATTCAAAAGGAAAGAGGAAGAATGCAGGCTTATATCAACCGTTACCCATACCTGAGAGGCCATGGGATGCAGTAAGCATGGACTTCATATTGGGGTTGTCGAGAAAAGAAAGAGGGTTTGACTCGATCTTTGTGGTGGTGGATAGATTTTCTAAAATGGCACACTTCATACCGTGTTAGAAAACCAGTGACGCAACTCACATTGCGAATCTGTTTTTCAAAGAGGTCATTCGACTTCACATCTTACCAAGGAGCATAGTTTCGGATCGAGACACCAAGTTTGTGGGACACTTCTGGAGAACCTTATGGAAAAACATGGGAACAAACTTGTCGTTCAGTTCAACTTATCATCCTCGGACGGATGGACAGACAGAAGTTGTGAACAAAAGTTTGGGAGACTTGTTGAGGAGCTTGGTGACAGAACACCACTGTCAGTGGGAAAATATTCTGCCACAGGCGGAATTTTCTTACAATGATTCAATCAATAGGAGCACAGGGCAAAGTCTATTCCAAATTGTTTATGGGACACAACCAAGAGAATTATCTGAACTGAGGGATTCAGAACGGGATGAGATAAGAAGTGCTAGTGCAGAAAATTTTGCCGAAGCAATGAAGGAACTTCACAGCCAGGTGAAGGAGCAATTGCAGAACTCGAGCCAAGAGTATAAGCGCAGAGAAGATCAACACAGGAGACAAATTCAATTTGAGGTTGGTGATTTGATTCTGGCACATCTGAGAAAGGAAAGGTTCCCAAAGGGGACATATAACAAACTGAAGATGAATAAGATCGGACCATGTAGGGTCTTGAAGAAAATTGGGGCAAATGCTTATGAGATTGAATTACCCGATGGGATTGGAATTTCTTTGATATTCAATGTCTCATATTTGTACCCATACAAAGAAGGAACAGGTAATGAACAACTAGAGGTTCAGTGGACTAAACAGATGCCAATTACAGAGAAGCCACAGATGGAAAGCATACTGGACAAAAGAGTTAGCAAAAGGACCAGAAAAAGGGAATATTTTGAATACTTGGTCAACTGGAAGGGGCATCCAGTTGAATATGCTAGCTGGGAGAATGAAGTAGAGATTCAAAAGCATGGACAGGCCATGCGAGAGCTCATGGATAGGAGCCGATGAAAATTTTCAAGCGAGGGAGTACGATGCAGGAGCATCACCAACAACAAGCGAACGTGGGACAAAACACCAATGCATTTTGGCATATGATGAATTTTTTTGAATTGTTTTGAAGTTTGATACGCCAAAATTAAATGTAATAGTTAATAAAGAGCGTACTTGTATATTTTAATCATACCTTGAGAATCAGGCTCTCGTCCGAAGGACTAAGAGGCATTTATGCTAGTAAATGTAAGTAGGTAGTTTTAAATTCCTAGATTAGACAATTTTAGGAGCCGGAGGGAAAACGGATATAGACACCCTCACTTGTATCATTGTAACATTAGAAACATTATAAATCAAGATAGCATAGAGAAGAAGAAGCAGAGAGCTGTGTAGAGTAAAAAAACCCATGTACAGAAGTTCTGGATTAATACAAAGATCTTTAGCTCAGACTCATGGTGTTCAATTGCTTTCTGTGTTTGTATATGTTGATTGATATGTGCTTGTTTACTCTCTGGTATGATATGTGCTTGTTTACTCTCTGGTATGCATTTGATTTTATGCGTGAATGTATGATTTCATGTTGAATGTCTGAAATCTGAAGAGAAGGAGAGTAAGGACTGAGTTTCAATTGTTTCTCTGTCTGAGCAAGAGTTTTCCTGCAATGAGTGCAATGAAATTGTCCACAAGGTGTGCGTTGACAGAAGTCAGAGTTCGTCTCTACAAGCTCAAGAGGGATAACATTGTTCTCATTCTCGTAGAAGTGCAAGTTAAGCACAGGAGCCATGCAAGGAGTGCGCAGGACGAGTGAAGTCTCAAAGTTACAACCTAAGCGAAATTGTTGAAGGACTGTTGTCACAGGGAGTGCGCAGAGTCAAAGAGGTTCAAATACTTGGAAGTATTTGAAGAATTTCCATGAGGAGTGCATGCAGGAGTCTTTTTGAAGACTCGAGTTTGTGGTAAAATCTCAGAAGAGTTAGTGCCTTGAAGTATCGGAAGGAGTCGCAGCGATGTTGTTTGCTGGTGGATAAGTTTCATGAAGGCGTACTTGTTCATTTTGCAGGAGTTGTTAAGCAGGCATTGGACAGTCGGAATCCTCTGTGGAGGATTCTTGAAGTCCTGGAAGCCGTCAGATCTCGCAGAGGAGTAAGAAGGTTATGGTCAGTGTTTTTCTAGGTACAAGCTCAGGAGAAGTCAGGCCATAGGATCTGAGCCAAAAGGGGTCATTGGATCACTCACGTAATCTCATTTTGGGGTTTCGTGAGTTGGAGAATTGAAACCCTTGCCTCAAGATTCATGAGGTTGCGAGGTGCGAAGTCCCGAAATAGCGAAAGAATATGAGCCATCCGATTGGAAGGACACGTGTCACGATATCCTCACTATCGGGGATTCAGACATCGAGGTTCATAGAAGGAATCCCTTCGACTTCACGAGTGGTGAAGTCACGAGAAGATCATAGTCATCCATCTAAAGAGGACAGGTTGAAGAGATCAAGGGATCTTGCGAACTCAGAGGTTCACAGAATGATATCCTAAGAGTTGGGTGCTCCAAGTCACGAAGTCGCGAAATCGTGAGGAGAGAGGATAGCCGTTGGATCCAGGTCACAGGAGGACCGTTGGATCAGGAACACCATTTCATTTCACACATTTGGGGATTTAGAGGTTGAGAAGACCTCTTTTCAACATCAGAAGTTGCGAAGTTCCGAAATTCGGGCATGAGGGACACGTGGTAGAACCACAAGGTGGGCCTAGGAAATAGATAGGTGGACACACGTCACCTAGTGGAAGGAGTCAATACTCTGTTGACTTCTCGCGTCTCGGGAATTCGCAAGGTAAGAGCACGAGAACTCGACATTGAAGTTCGCAAAGTGGCAAGTTGAAAAAAATGCGAAGGGAAGGTCAAATCTCCCTGACTTTCAAGTCTCGGGAATTCACGAGATAAGAGTATGTGATATCGACACTACAACTCGCGAAGGTGCGAGAGGCGAGAGGAGCTATCATTAAGCCTAGCTGGCGGTCGCGCGACGAAGGCACTGATAGAGGAAGAGCCATACCCGTATCCAGTTTTAACAAAGAATATATCCAGTTTTCTAGAGGATGACAGTCTTCTTCTTGAACTTTTTGTGATAATTGCAGAGATGGAAGTAAGACATGTGTGGGGGGGAATGGATTCTCTTCCGTAGATGAGGAAGAAAGGGGAATTACCAATGGATGCTTTAATCCTGAGTGCTCTTCTATTTTTTGTATCAATATTGCAGGAAGCATATCCATGAATTAAATAAAATCTAATGTACTCATACCAAGAATTGGGTGTAGCTTGTGCACAACTAATCTGTTTTTCGTTATGTTGATTTACGGTTGATTTGTTTATTTGAATTTCTCGTTCCTCAACCCAATCAACCACTAGTTTTCACAGACCTTGACCTCTAACAATTTGGGCAAGAGTAATTTCAAGGTCATATTCCTGTAGTGATGTCATCTAATTTTCCCTTTTCTCATCTAGCTCTTTTTGTACCAACAAGTTTCTTACAGTGGGGTAAGGAACAACAACTTTGGTTTTGGATTTCAACAAGTAAGATTGGAAGTGTTTTACTACTTTAAAAACAACATATGCCTGCTAATCCACTATGAGGTAATTAATTTCTTCTCCTTTAAAAGAAGATCTCATGAAGGAAATGGGTATCTCATTGCTTTCAGCGTGTTTCTATGTAAGCACAACAAAATAGAATCGGTTAGATGCAAAAGTGTAGAGAGTGAAATCCTGAGAAAAATCAGGACTCATCAGGGAAGGGGCTTCTATTATTTCTTTTCTAACTGAATTGAAAGACTGACTTTATTGTGGTTCCCATCGGTACAAAACATAATTTTTAATTAGATTTTGTAACCGTCTAACCATTTCTGAGAAACTCAGGACAAATATTCTGACAAAATTAATCTTACCCAAAAAAGGATTGCATGGCCTTTTTGGAATAAGGAGGGGGGATTTTAGCAATGTTTTGGGTTCTTTCGGGGTCAATAATCATTCCATCCATAGATACTATGAACCCAAGAAGTTTTCCTTTCTCTAATGCAAAGACCGATTTCTTAGGATTGAGTGATATGCCAAAATTGCGACATCGTTCCAAGACACCCCCAAGGTGAGAAAAGTAATCTTTCTTGTTTTTAGAGAAGACAATGACATCATCAATATAGACCACAACTGACTGGTTAATGAGGCCACGGAAATCAATAACCATTTCTCTCTAGAAAGTGGCACCAACATTTATCATTCCAAAAGACATTTTCCTGTAGGCCTAAGTTCCCCATGGGCTACAAAAGGTGGTTTTAAGTTGGTCCAAAGGAGACATAAAGACCTGGTTGTATCCCTAAAAACCATCTAACAAAGATAGTCTTTCAGAACCAGATACATGTTGTAAAATTTGTTCTATTGGAGGAACAAGGTAGTTGTCTTTATCAGACGCTCGGTTTAGGTTTCAAAAATTGACACAAAGTCGAATTTCACCACTCTTCTTCCTTACAGGGACTAATTTAGTCACCCATTTGGTATGCCTAACTAGAAAAATTGTCTTTGCAGTTAGTAATTTATCCAATTCCTTTTTAACAGTAGGTGCCAATTTAGGATGTGTTTTCCTCAATTTCTGTTGAAAAGGCTGAGTCTGAGGTTTCATAGGGATTACATGTTGTATGAAGTTTGGATCAAAAGTTTTCAGGTCATCGTATGTCCAAGAAAATACATCTTTAAATTATTTAAATAATTTTATGAAAATGGGTCTTTCTTGCTCGGAGCATCCCTTTCCCAGATTAATATTTTGAGGATTATCTCTTGTTCCTAAATTAACAGTTTCATAGATCAAAGAGGAACTGTTAGTTTTGAAATTGACTACCCCTCTAAACTTGTCATGGAAGTCATAAAATTTCTCTAATATTAAAATAAATCCATGGATAGAGTTTACCAGCTCAGATGTTGATTCAGGATATCGAGGATCAGATATTACCGTGAAGTCTCAAAAATTCTCGTCATGGGTGCCTTCATGAATGAATGCATCTTGGAAGGTGTCTTCCATATGCAGAAAGTTGATGATCTATCGTTCATCATCGAATACTCTCCAATTTGTGATTTTATCCAGAATCGATGTCCTGGACAACAATTCGATCGAAAACACATTAGGATAAAGACCTTCAGTGGGAAACAATTTAGAAGCAACATTGGCTAGTAAAGCAGTTTCTGAATTACTCATCCTAGGAATGGAATTTATATTAAATGCTAGAAATTTATGCATTAAACTCCATACCTCAGTTTGGTAACTCTTCTTATGTGGTGACAAACAATGTATTTCATTTCTTACCTGTTTGACCACAATTTATGAATCACCAAATACTATCAAATTTTTCACATCCATGTCCAGTGTTTTCCTAAGTCCTCACAGAAGTGCTTCATACTTGGTTGTGTTGTTAGTGCATTCAAACTCTAATCAACAAGCAATAAATGTTTTATTACCTGCAGGTTTGATGAGAACACAACCAACACTTGCTCCTTTTGGATATTTAGATCCATCAAAATATAGGGACCAGGTATGTGTGTCATTAGCAATACTTGGCGTGTTCAACAAAGCTGGTGTCTGAGTATAGGTTGTAACTTCAGATTGTTGTCCAGGATCAGTGATAGATGAAATTCCGGTCACGAAGTTACCAAAAAAGGTATCATTCCCTGATTTTCAATCCAATTGGTGTAGGTAACAAAAGGCTCATTTGTATCGTTCAGATTTGTCATGGTATGCTTAAGATAACGTTCTTTATTTATTCTAATTTTGTTGGGCTATCCATTTTCAGGATGCCACAAGTGAGACCAATCTGTAGAAAAATAACCGTGCAACTGTTATGACCAATCTTTGCTTAAAAACAGACCATAAACTTTAGGAATATCAACAATGATAATATAAATTATCTAATGAACTTTAGGATTGGATGATACTTTAATCAACACATTCTTAAGCTCACCGATTACCTTAACATTCATTCGATCTAGCTGAATGATTTTAAGCTCAAAAGGTTTTACTTCTGCATTAATTTTATGGCATACAGACAAAGGCATCACATTTGATGATGCACCAGAATCAACCATACAATTATGTACATTCCTATTAAAAATTTCAAAGGTTAATAAAAAAGGGGGGACATTTTTCCATGTGGAAACAATAGAATTCTGTTGATTTTTTATTGTTGTCCCTGAAACAGTTTTATCTAGGTTTGCTACAGTTTTTTCTACTAAGTCCCTTTTGTCTTGATGTTTGGATGTATTTTTAGTTGGGACACTTTTAACTATGTTTGAATCAATTTCTGCTGATTTTTTTCTACTAACATCATTTGTTTTACTGTTTTCAGCGATGCTTTGAAGCATTTTCTGTAAAATAAGAGGAAATTTCAGCAGTTCAAAAACATAAATATTTTCCCTTATTTTTTTCATATCTTCGATTAAATCATACTCTAAAACCAGGGAAGCCAAGTGTTGTCTACTTTCATTTTGCTTTGTTTGTTTTGAAAACACATTTTTACTTTCTTCGGGTGCAGGCTTGTTTTGTGTTTTACTCCTAGTGTTGTAGGGGTGGACAATTTCAAAATTTTCTTGAAAAATATTGTCTGACAAGTTCCTGAAAAGGGGAGGTGATGAGTCCTCCTCTTCTGGTACCTCTTCCTCCACTATATCATCAAAATTTTCAGGAGGAACATAAACAAAATTATCATAAGCTCCTAATATCGTTTGCAAAGCATACTATAAATTTTCAAAATTGAGACCTTTTGTGGTCGGGTTTGGATGGTTTGAAGGGAATGGTTTTCTAGAAGGAGGTTTGAAACTCCCTTTACTTGTAGATTCCTCCTCAGCTGATCTTTTCAAGTCAACGACTTGATTGGACAATTTCTGGAAATATTTCTGCAGGATTTCAAAGTCTAATGTTTATTGTTGATTCTTAGTTTGAGGAGGCCTAGTGAGAATTTCTATTTTATTCTTAGAAGATGAAGTTGATTCAGCTTCGCTACTAAGATTATATTTCAGACTCAAAATATCTTTCTCAATTTGTCCTGCCTCCTCAAAGGCTTCTAACAATGTATTCTTTTTGGACCTTTTAACCCATATGGCTATGTTATTATGCAGGGCCTTAGTATAATATGCAACAATTAAGCTTTCCATAGGCATCGAATCTATAGGGATTTTGTTCTTTAACACTACTACATATGGGTGGATTATTCCACAAAAGTTTTCCACGCTTCCACTAGTTTCATCTTTTTTTTAAACAGGGTGGGATTTTCATCGATATTGCCACACAAGTTCGTCTCAATATCCACGAAAATCTTATTTTAACCTAGTCAAGATTTTCGTTGCAATAGCGATGAACTTTCGTGGCAATAGCGGTGAAAATTTTGCCTATCTCATTGGTTGGTGTTAACAGATAGTTGACTATCTATATATACATGAGTTTAAGAGACTTTGCAACACAATTTCTATAGTTGCGACATTGTTCTTGGCTTTTGTTTGAGATGTTTATTTTTTCTGTCACCTACCGGTTGAACAAATCCAATTCTCGATCTACATAGATCAGATTTTGAACTTGCAAGGTTAGTACGTTATTTTTTTATTGATGTACTCATTTAACTTGTAAATTTTTGTTAAAATGTCCAAATTTCATGTAGCTTATTTTTTCCTTGATAATATATTATATGTGTAGTACCATATTTCATGTCTTTGGTTTTTGTGCAACAAACCTAAGTAATTAATTAATTGTCCTGATTTAATAATTGTTTAATGTATATTAGTTAATTAATTAATTAATTTCATGATTAAATATTTGGTTAATGAATTTGAGTTTAATAAATTTTAATTTATTAAATGGAAACTTAACATATTGAATGAGGGAACCATTTCAGAGAAAGGGATAAGGTGGTTGTCATTGAATGGAGGGATAAGGTGGGTGAGTCTTAATGAAAGGGGAAGGCAGTGAATGAGGGAAGGGGAAAGAAGGATATGAAAGGAAAGAAAAACACTCGGGAGGAGGGTGACTTTTGGAGGGAGAATTATTTTTCATATTGGGAGACTGTATTGGAGCATTTTTATTTTTTTGGGAGATTGGAAGACTGTATTACTGATTTTTGGTTGGAGAAGCTTGTTGTAGGACTAAGACAGGGGGCACCTATTGCTGGGAGTTTTGGGCTCAGGGGCCAGGAATCCTTACCTAATCCTGGAGCTAGGGAGTCAGAGAGGCTCTGTTCCTAGCTGGCTGGGAGGTTAGATGGTTTTGGGCAGAGCATCGGGCAGAGTTGGAGAACAACAGTAGCATCAGTTAGAGGTATGCATTTTAATTATTCTGCTATGTTATGTAATTTATTATGATCTTCTCATAAATTTTAATTACGCTGAATGGTTATGAATGGTTATATGATAGTTATGAATGGTTATATGCTCAATAAGGAAATTGTGAAGATGTTAGAATAGAATTTATCTAATTAAATTTATGCTTTATAAGGCTCTGTTGGAAGAGACCTTACATTTTGGATCTAGTTAGTATATTCTATGGAAAAGGGTATGTGGATTCCATAATATTCTAGGTTTATGGAATCCACATACCCGTTTCCCTTCAATTGTAGCTATAATCTCCCTCTCTCTTTTTATTGATAAAGATATGGAATTTCTCTTGAAACTCAACCCTGATCATTGAAATGATAGTAATTGATTGTCATTTTCTTCTCTCTTTTATTTTTAAGACCTAACAAAAAAACACCAACAAAGCTTGATTGAAGCTTTGATACCACTCGTTACAGTCCTAGTACCCAAAAGGGATCACACTTGCATAAATTGAAAATAATATAATAGTGACAATAATGGTTGGGATAGTTGCACACCTAATGTGTAACACCCTGTTTCCCCCAGCTTGTAAATATAACTAGACTAGCCAAGAACTATGGAAAACTCATAAATGTGAATATGTGATGTAAATGGACCTTAAGGAAAAGGTCAATGAATGTGAATAACATTTTGAATTTATTGCAGGACTGCTGAGAGGGGATGTGCAGAAAACGAGACCACGATGGCGGTGGAAGGCACCTAAAAAGGTGGCATTAACTTCCACCGAGAATTAATACCGTATTTGGACTCCACTGGCCTGGAAAAAAAAAAAAGGCTCAATGGCCCTGAATTAAATGTCTCGCAAGCTGGTAAGTAGATGGTTTAATGAGGGATGGGAGGTGAACCTCCCATCTGTAGAGCCGTCAGGCCTGATCAATTGGAGGGTAATCGCGCCACATGCAACCTTGCAAGAGGATAAGGTGTGGGGTAGAAGCGATTGGGGGGCAGATGCGAGGGGAGAACTCTGGCATTATGCAGAGTGAGTGATAGCAGAGTGGAAGGATTGCAACCTTCACTCCTGGTCACTGAAAAATAGAGACGCAGTTTCACAGCATCATGGTCTCAGCTCGGGGGTGGCTAGTGGTAAATCCGCTGGGAGTCGCTAAGCCTACGGTTGGGTGGAAACAAGCACCCCTCTCAGCAGTTGCTTGACCCTGGTGTTATCTCTGATAAGTGTTTTGCCTCTAGCATCTTGATATATATATATATATATCTGTGTGTGTGTGTGTGTGCTTATTCTAATAGTTATGCTCATAAGCTGTGAAACTGTGAATGCTTTCATTATAAGAATGACTGTATGGTGTTTTGATCAGTACTAGTAGTAGTATATTTATATGGAAAGACTACGTATGTTTTATGTCTTCATGAATTTTTTATTTGCGTGCATATTGATCAGATTCAGACTTCACGTCTAGTTCTCGGGAGGATGACATCCTTATATACCTCATGTAATACCCTGAGTAAACCTCCCCATAGAAATACCTTCCTTGAAAATCCCATCAAGAACCGGGAAGGAGGTTGTGAAGGCATAAGGCCTTGGTGACTCTGCATGAGGAGGAACGATCTTCTTGAAAACTAAGATGACAACATAAGGATGAAGTAATGAATCGACGGATGAGATTCCGTTGGGATATCTATGGTCACTCACGACCGTTAGATCAGAAGGAGAAGATGGAGTGTTAGGTACCTTAACCGTATAGGTATTAATTGATGGACGAGATTTCGTCGGGGAATCTGCGGTCACCCACGACCGTTAGATTATTAGGAGAAAGTAGGGCATTAAATGCCTTACCACTTGGTTTTTCAATGTCTTTGTGGGTAGCGAAGAGTTTAGGACCATAGATCCCCAAGGTTCATGAGAGTATCTAGACCGTGGATCTTTTCCATGCCCAGGGAGTCGTGGAAGAATGCATGGGTAGGAACCATTATGAGCCGTCAGATCTTGGATGAAGAACCTGACAGTCGTTGGATCTGTCAGGAGTTACCCGAGGGCTAAGACTCCAGTGTACTAGGGGAGAAAAACCCCAGAACGGATCTAAGACATCCGATTAACGGAGGTCATGTGTCAATAAATCAACCATTTCGGGAAATCGGGGATCGGGAAATCATGATTCCTGTTGACAAGAGATTGGGACTTTCCATTGTGGAAATCCTGGGACAGATCTAAGCGGTCTGATTGATGGAGGCCACGTGTCGTTAAATTTCCCATTATGGGAAATCAGGAATCGCGGGATTGGGAGTCCTGGTGACAAGGGGTCGAGACTCTCCAAGGTGGAAACCCCGGAGCAATTGTGGGCCGTCCAATTTAAGGAGGTGACGTGTCGAGAGATTACCCATTTCGGGAAATCGGGAATTAGGGATTCGGGAGTCCTATTGACAATAGGTCGGGATCTCGCCCTGATAAATCCCAACAGAAGAGAGGTTGTGTTCATATGGGAAGAGGTCATATTGACCAATTCTTAACCCAAGGGGCTAACCTCTGATTGAGGTTCGTTCAACACTTCGGTGTTTCGGCATTCGGGATACCGAAGGGACATGTTTCACCATGCTCTCAAACCTTGAAGTCTAGACTTATAAACCTCAAGATGTTGGCATGTGGTTAGGCTTTGATGAATGGTCAGGATCCTCTCGGAGGATCCTGGGTCTAGGATAACCATCCAATGTGAGGTAGAGATGCCAGCTTTACGCTAGGGCATGAACGTGCATTAGGGTAAGTAGCGACAAGATATGGATGGCCAGAGTCCACCCGCCCAGATCTACGACTGAGGATGCATTCCGGAGCCCCCTTGCCATTTTTCTTTTAATGGGGGGGGTTCCAGAATTGGACATACAACTCTCGAACGGTCGAGATTAATTCATCATGATCAACGTCTCTCAAGGGGATTCCAGAACCCCCTTGTCATTCTTCCTTTAATGGGGGGGGGTCCGGAATAGTGTGGCATGTGAAGTGGGGGCCCCCTCCTGTCAAGTCGACTACTGTGTCGAGTTTCCCTTTTTGCCACCTGTATTCCACTTAACCACGCGACGGGGCCTGTTCTCACTGACGGTTCTCTACCCCTGTTGAGATTTGTTCCTATTGGTCATTGGATGACCCTATAGGGATTCATCCCCATTGGTCGGTCGCTAGCCCTGTCGGGGTTTGGCAGTTGCAGAGTCGAACGTTTAGACATTACTGTAGCACCGAGGTGTGAAATACAAATAGGCATTGCATTCAATTTGAATCATGAACATGACCCATGATCACATGGGAACGAAGAAGGAGAGAGAAAGAGCCAGCTTACACTGGGCCTCCATGGATAATTAGGGATTCTGGTCCAGTAGAAGACCATTAAAATATGATTTAGGTAGGGGGTATGTGACAAAGTGGTATCATAACATGGTTACAGCACTCGGCCTAATTGGGCTCGTGTACGAGTTGCGCATTAGCTCCGTTCGAAGCACTCCTACGAGGAGTAACCCCGTAACTTAACTCTCTTGTCCAGGATTAAAAACTTGGAAACAAGAACCCGACTGTGTATGAATGTGAAAGAGATATAAATTATGTGCAAATTATGAAAATGTATTTAACTCTTGACTAATAACCAACATTTGTCTTTTCACTCAAGCGGATGATCAGCCGCGAGAATCGACAGACGCAGAGTATGGTGACTCACCAAGAGATAGGAGAAGGATCCCACAATAGAGATGAAGAGTCTGACGAAAGAAGAGCGATAGGAACCCCTCCAGACCTAGCTGATACTGTGAGGAGTCTCATGGCTGAGTTGCAAAGCTGCAAGGCCGACAATGAAAGAATGATGAAAGAACAAGAAAAGAAAACCGAAATTAATGCAATGTTACTACAAAGCTTATCCGACCTACAGTGACAAATGCAGCATGAACCCGAAGTGCAGAAACATGGTCGTATCAGTGGCCATACTGAGAGGAGCACCTCAAGAAAGGTCCACCCCAGAGGTAAAGGACTCGTGCTGAACGATTCCACTTTGAAGGAAGCTAGCGATTCAGAAGGCTCTTCTAGCAGCAGGACCAGTTCCTATTCTCGAAGAAAACAGAAGAAGCAAAAGACTTCCAAAAGTCATAAATTTGAGGAATTCAGAAAGGCCAAACCTCCCTCCTTCTACGGTGAGATAAAGAAGGGAGAGGAAGCCGAGGCCTGGCTACCTGGACTGAATAAATATTTCAGATTCCATGATTTTTCAGAGAATTTGAAGGCCCGAGTGGCCACTTTCAATCTGAATGGAAAGGCTTCCATCTGGTGGGAAGACCTTAAGAATATGAAAGGGGTCTACAAGGAGGACTTGTCTTGGAAACAGTTTGATAAGTACTTCTATAAGAAGTATTTGTCGGAAAGATATTTCGACGAGAAGGCTAAAGAGTTTTATGAACTCAAACTGGGACAACTTACTATAGAGGAATATGTCAACAAATTCCTCGACTTATTGAGATATGTGACCTACATCAAAGCAAAGAAGGTGAAGGCACAACGCTTCATCAGTGGGCTACCCAAGGAATACCGAAACCGAATTGAATTCGACGAGCCAAAGACCCTAGAAGACACTATTCGAAAGGCAACATATTTTCATGAACAATATGGACATCGGGCAGAGTCTCGTGGAGACTGGAGACAGAAGAGTGGTTTGAAATTTCAGAAAAAGGGGATCAAATCCTCAGGATTTAAGAGCTACAAGAAGAACCCCAGAATGAACTTTCCAACCCGGAGTGTACTCCAGCAGAACTTTCCATCATTCGACGGAAATGAAACTTTTGGACCTATACCAGTAAAGACTAATAACCCAAAGAAAGAACCTCTGCAATGCTGGGGTTGCGGAGAAGAGCATCTCTTGAGAGACTGTCGAAAATTCGATAACATTCAGGAAGCTACCACAGTCAATGATGTGGCAAGGAGTGTGCCGCAGATTTATGCAGCCTTGGATAATAACCAAGATGACCACCAAGCTTCAGTGGTGGAAATAGAAGGTATGATTTTCAACCATCTAGTGTCTGTTTTGATTGACCCTGGTTCAAATTTGAGTTATATAGCCCCTAGAGCTGTGGATGCGTGTAAGCTATAGCCACAAAAACAAACCAAGCCATGGTTGGTATAGTTATCCAATGGCGCCAAAAGAAAGGTGGTAGAGGTCATACCAACCTGCCAGTTAATGTTGGGTGAATTCCCCACCCAAGAAACCCTTAATGTATTACCCCTGGGATCATACGATCTGTTGATTGGTATGGACTGGCAGGCCGCCCATAAAGACAAATTGGACTGTTACCATAAAACCTTAGAATGTGTGAGCAAAGAAGGAAAAAGGATAACCCTCCAAGGGATCCGAAAATTAGTCTCGGTGAGACAAATCTCAGCCCTGCAAATGAGAAAGTATTGCCGAAAGGGATGTCCCCTATATGCAATATAGGTGTTGAAAAAAATCGAAGGCACTAAACCAAGCCCTGATGATCACCCTATCCTGAGAGAATACAGAGATGTGTTCCCGAAATAGGTACCGGGTCTACCTCCGAGAAGAGACATTGACTTCTCGATAGAGCTCGCACCAGGAGCGGTG
>ML780429.1:304053-318316 GCA_009831015.1 Picea engelmannii | reverse complement strand
AACACCCTATTTCCCCCAGCTTGTAAATATAACTAGACTGGCCAAGAACTATGGAAAACTCATAAATGTGAATATGTGATGTAAATGGACCTTGAGGAAAAGGTCAATGAATGTGAATAACATTTTGAATTTATTGCAGGACTATTGAGAGGGGATTTGCAGAAAAAGAGACCATGATGGCGGTGGAAGGCACCTGAAAAGGTGGCGTTAACTTCCACCGAGAATTAATACCGTATTTGGACTCCACTGGCCTGGAGAACCAAAAGTGGCTCGCTGGCCCTGAATTAAATGTCTCGCAGGCTGGTAGGTATATGGTTTAATGAGGGATGGGAGGTGAAACTCCCATCCATAGAGACATCAGGCCTGATCAATGTGAGGGTAATCATGCCACACACAACCTCGCAAGAGGATAAGGCATGGGGTAGAAGCGATTGGGGGGAAGACGCGAGGGGAGAACTCTGGCATTATGCAAAGTGAGTGATAGCAGAGAGGAAGGATTGAAACCTTCACTCCTGGTCACTAGAAAACAGAGATGCAGTCTCACAACATCATGGTCTCATCTCGAGGGTGGCTAGTGGTAAATCCGTTGGGAGTCGCTAAGCCTACGGTTGGGTGGAAACGAGCACCCCTCTTAGCAGTTGCTTGACCCTGGTGTTATCTCTGATAAGTGTTTTGCCTCTGGCATCTTGATATATATATATATATATATATATATATATATGTTCTTATTCTAATAGTTATGCTCATAAGTTGTGAAACTGTGAATGATTTCATTATAAGAATGATTGTATGGTGTTTTGATCAGTACTAGTAGTTGTATATTTATATGGAAAGACTACGTATGTTTTATGTCTTCATGAATTTTTTATTTGCGTGTGTATTGATCAAATTCAGACTTCACGTCTGGTTCTCAGGACGAAGACATCCTTATATACCTCAGGTAATACCCTGAGTAAACCTCCCCATAGAAATACCTTCCTTGAAAATCCCATCAAGAACCGGGAAGGCAGTTGTGAAGGCGTAAGGCCTTGGTGACTCTGCATGAGGAGGAACGATCTTCTTGAAAACTGAGATGATAACATAAGGATGAAGTAACGAATCAACGGATGAGATTCCGTCAGGATATCTGTGGTCACTCACGACCGTCGGATCGAAAGGAGAAGATGGAGTGTTAGGTACCTTAACCATATAGGTATTAATTGACAAATGAGATTTCGTCGGGGAATCTGCGGTCACCCACGACCGTTAGATTAGTAGGAGAAAGTAGGGCGTTAAATGCCTTACCACTTGGTTTTCTAGTGTCTTCGTGGGTAGCGAAGAGTTTAGGACCGTATATCCCCAAGGTTCATGAGAGTATCTGGACCGTGGGTCTTTTCCATGCCCAGGGAGTTGTGGAAGAATGCATGGGTAGGAACCATTATGAGCCGTCAGATCTTGGCTGAAGAACTCGACAGTCGTTGGATCTGTCAGGAGTTACCCAAGGGCTAAGACTCCAGTGTATTAGGGGAGAAAAACCATGGAACAGATCTAAGCCGTCCGATTAACGGAGGTCACGTGTCAAGAAATCACCCATTTCGGGAAATCAGGGATCGCGAAATCAGGATTCCTGTTGACAAGAGATTGGGACTTTCCATTGTGGAAATCCCTAGATAGATCTAAGCCGTCTGATTGAAAAAGGCCACGTGTCATAAGATCTCCCATTATGGGAAATCAGGAATCGCGGGATTGGGAGTCCTGGTGACAAGGGGTCGAGACTCTCCAAGGTGGAAACCTTGGAGCAATTGTGGGCCATCCGATTTAAGGAGGTGACATGTCGAGAGATTACCCATTTCGAGAAATCGGGAATCGGGGATTCGGGAGTCCTGTTGATAATAGGTTGGGCTCTCACCTTGATAAATCCTGATGGAAGAGAGGTTGTGGTCATATGGGAAGAGGTCATATCGACCAATGCTTAACCCAAGGGGATAACCTCCGATTGAGGTTCGTTCAACACTTCGGCGTTTGGACATTCGGGATACCGAAGGGACATGTTTCCTTGTGCTCTCAAACCCTGAAGTCCAGACTTATAAACCTCAAGATGTTGTCATGTGGTCAGGCTCTGATGAATGGTCAGGATCCTCTCGGAGGATCTTGGGTCTGGGATAACCGTCCGATGTGAGGTAGAGATTCCAGCTTTACACTGGGGTGCGAACACGCATTAGGGTAAGTAGTGAGCAGATCTAGATGGCCAGATTCCACCCTCCCAGATCTACGGCTGAGGATTCATTCCAAAGCCCCCTTGCCATTCTACTTTTAATGGGGGGGTGGTCCGGAATTGGACACGCAACTCTCGAACAGTCGAGATTAATTCATCATGATCAACGACTCTCAGGGGGATTCTGGCCCCCCCTTGCCATTCTTCCTTGAATGGGGGGTGGGGGGGTCCATAATAGTGTGGCGTGTGAAGTGGGGCCCCCCTCTTGTCATGTCGACTACTGTGTCGATTTTCCCTTTTTGCCACCTGTATTCCACTTAACCACGCGACGGGGCCTGTTCTCACTGGCGGTTCTCTACCCCTGTTGAGATTTGTTCCTATTGGCCATTGGCTGACCCTGTAGGGATTCGTCCCCATTGGTCGATCGCTAGCCCTGTCGAGGTTAGTCAGTTGCAGAGTTGAACGTTTAGACATTACTGTAGCGTCGAGGCGTGAAATACAAATAGGCACTGCGTTCAATTTGAACCGTGAACATGACTCGTGATCACATGGGAATGGAGAAGGAGAGAGAAAGAGCCAGTTTACGCTGGGCCTCCATGGATAATTAGGGATTCTGGTCTGGCAGAAGACCATAAAAATCCGATTTAGGTAGTGGGTATGTGACATAATGGTTGGCTAGCACATACTAATTCAATTAAATGAAGGAAGAAATATCCATGAATAAAATCTTGAAGTTGATTGTTATATTGATAAATGATAAGTTATGGTATATATAAGATAGGGAGGAAACTCATGTTTATAACAATAAGATACATAAACACTAACCCTAAACTTATGTTAGGTATATATGTTGTTATTATATAAACAAAACATTTGTACACATATGACCTTATTATAAAGATGTTATCTATGTCGTGATTAGGCACATGACAATCACTTTTAACTAACCACCTTCAACCATGTTAGCTTATGGTTAGCCACCTTTAACTTTATTGGCTTATGACTAAGCACCTTTAACAAATGAACTTATGATTATATACCATAGTCTTCCAATATAAATAAAATATATGTGTTTCAACTTTCTCAATAAAATCCACATACCCTTTTCTGATATGTGATGTTGTTTCTCTAAAATTTTTATAATCACACGCAATTCTAGATGTAGTGATTAACTTTAGTTTGTAGTTGTTGTAACCTGTTTATACACTATTAATAAGGATCAATATCTAAAATATAAAAAATTCATGGTGAAATCTACGATAACATGATGAAATCTACTAGTCAGACAATGAAAAATGAGAACATGCCAAAGTGTCTTAGAAAATAAAATTGTGACCACTGTAAGTAGCATAGAATTGTGACCATTGTATGCAGATGCAAATCAACATGTCATAATTTAAACCAACCCAACCCAATTGTGGATGACAAGTGGTTGACATTCTTTTTTTAGTGGTGACTTTCAAAGATTGACATTTTGTCTACAAAACAACTTAGAGGCTAGTGTATGGTGTCGAGTGATTCAAGTTTCAGAAATTTTGACCACTTTCATTAAATGGTGTGTAATTATTTTCCATGTTTATTCAGTACATAATACTCTATAGTACAAATTGAAGCATATCTATCTTAATAGTTAATCGATAATAATAAAAAAAAAGCATGTCAAAATGTCTTAGAGAAATAATTGTGAGGATTGTAGGTCACTGTAAATAAACATATCATAATCAAAAGGAGTAGCTAAAATATAAAAAAATGAAATCTTAATGTTTGGTATGGTGTAGGTAAGACAATTACTTGTCAAGACAAGGATTTGTCACAATGAATGAAAATGACAGGAAGCTTGCTCGATTAAGAGCGGCATTAGAGGTGATGGGCGATGGAAAATGTTATTTCCCTTGCTATGATTGCAGAGGATTGCAAAAAATAAGAATTTTAGTAAAAACAACCCAAATACATTGTAGGGAGAAGGGGCACGCCGAAGGGGGTTATGAATAACATCCCTTGGTAAGAGGATTCAATATTTAATGTATTCTCTGTAATAATCAGTATGTCATGAATTTTAATAATATTTCTTATCATGATTTTTATATTTTCTATACACACTAACTTTTCTACGTTGTTTTTAAATATATAGACAATGCCCCCAAAATGTCAACCTCCAGAGAGTTATTTTCCAAGTACTAGCAAAAATACTACTTTACAGGGAGATGAACTTCAAGATCAGAATATTGAAGTTGTTGATCAATTTATTAAGGATGATATGGATGGAGATAATGTTAGTGATTCAAATCAGGAATATGAGATACATAGATTGATCCAAGACACATTTTCTCCAATGGATGAGGACAACCAGGATGATAGTCATGATGTTGATCCTCTACTCGAGAAGTCACGTCAACCTCTTTATGAAGGCTCAACAACAAATCTTTTATCTGCTATATTTTTGTTGGTAAACCTGAAGGTTTTGAATGGTTTATCAAACACATGTCTCACACGGATACTAAGGTATTTAATTTGTTAATTATTTATGCCTGCATGTTCACAAATACTTAAAAGGTTCATTTTTTTCCTATATTGTTGTTGTTTTCTAATTTGTAAATTAGTATATTGGATGATATATTGATGATTAATATTATTTACATTGACCTATTGTTTAGAATTTTTTAGATTGTTAGGTGATGTTCTATTACCGACGTTAAATATTTTTCCATGCACATATCGAGAAATATTCGTGATTATGAAAGAAATTGGAATGGACTATCAGGATATTGATGCATGTACTAATGATGATATCATATATTATGGACAATACGCATTATAAAATTAATTCCCACAATGTCAAATAAGTACATATCGAACCTATAAAGCGTCAAAGAAGGTGCCTCGCAAAGTTCTTCGTTATATTCTGATAATTCCACGTTTCCAGTGATTGTTCAGGTGCCAAGGTATAGCACAATTTATGAATTTCCATGCAAAGAATAGAAGTCCAGATGATGTTCTTCGAATTCCCACAGAAGGTTCTATATTGAACTACATTGAAGAAAAGTGGCCAATTTTTAAAGAAGAACCTTGTAATGTTAGACTTTTGTTGGCAACTGATGGTGTCAATCCATTTGGAGAGCTTCGTTCTACGTACTCAATGTTTTCTGTTTTTGTTATAAACAATAACCTTCCTCCTTGGATGTCGATCAAGAGAGAGCACACATTGTTGGCAATGATTGTTTCAAGTACTTAATTTTCTTTTATTTTCTTTAAATTATGACAAAATATTTCATTTCTTTGTTTTGTGCATGGTAATTATTTCTTTTATATATCACGACATCTAGATAAATATAACTAATCATGCAGTATGTTGAACCAATTAGGTAGGTACCAGGTTAAATATATGAACGTATATATTGATCCTCTCGTCAATGAGCTGTTGAAGTTATGGGCCAGTGTCACTATGTATGACATCTCTAGACCACTAGGGAAAAAATGATTTCAATTCCATGGAATACTATCATGGAAATTTCATGATGCTCCTGGGTTAACACATTTTTGTGGTATATTGTTACTTTATTTTGTGATTTAATATTACATATATTTATTGAAAAAATCATGCATTATTTTAAATTGTAACTCTAATTTGACGCTACATTTATTCATATATCTTGTAGGTCTTCAAACAAAGGGTAAATTTGCATGCCCAGTTTGTGGTCCGAGGATAAAATCTCATTGTTCAAGGAGTTTAGCAAAGGAAGTGTTTGATGAGTATAGGAGCTTTCTGCCTAAGAACCATAATTATCGAACTATAGACAAAACGAATTTCAATGGTAAAGAAGAAAATGAAAAAAAAACATGAAGAATGACACCTCGTCTATGGAAGTTGGAATATATTAGAAATTGTCAAGGTACAAAAATTATTTATGTATGACATATTATATAAATCTTTGGTTAATTTCATTAGTATTAATTTCATCTTGTCCCATTAATTAGTGTTAATTTCAATTTGTTGATGTTTCATGAATGTCATTAATGCACGAATGGGCTTCCACGAGGAATGAAAAGTTACCCGATGCAATTGAGTAGATTTCCATACTACGAGCACCTACAAATAGTTCATTTGTTTGATACAATGCATATCGGGAAGAACATAACCGAATTGTTATGGTGAACATTAGATGGAAGCACTGACAAAGAGAGAGTTGGAAAGATTTGTTGGGACATCCAGGAATCTAATCACACATTGAAAAGTGTTATTATTAATTCTAATGGCAATGGTCGTGAACAAAATAATAGTCCTCCTTGGTTATTGATGGAGCAACAGAGAAATATTGTAAAAAAGGTCATTCAAAAAATTAGGTTTCCGACGGGGTTTTCGTCGAACATACAAAATATCTTAACTAAAAAAGGTGATTTTGGTGGGGTTAAAACACATGACTGACATACATTCATTAAGGTAATTAGTAGGTTATAATATATTTCCTTATTGGTATGCATTTTTTGGAAATAAATAATAATTATTTGTTTTTTGTTACAGTATGTTCTACCTTTGTCTCTCCTAGACGACTTTGACAACAACATAAAACGAATTATTTATGTATTTGGCAAATACACGAGGTAAGTATTGTTTTATAAGAAAAATGTACTTCTTATGTGATTTGTAGTAGACCTTATTGACATATTATCTTTTATCTGCAAATTTATGTATGCCTCGATATTATTTTATTTCATCGACATTTGTAGGTGGCTATCATCAAAACAAATCCATAGAGAAGATATAAGGTATTGGAAGAGAGAAATTCCCCAACTAATGTGTCAAATGCAATAGTATCTACCTCCAGCATTTTTCAATGCATAAGAACACTACCTCATACACCAATTTGAGGAGATTAAATTATGTCGACCAATACACACAAGGTCGATGTGGATGGTGGAGAGGTAGTTGAATTCACTAAAGGATTTTGTTAGACAAAGAGCACGTACAGAGGGTTCTATGGTTGAGGGATATATGGTATATCAATGCATGGTGTATATTAGTCAATATCTACCTAAATTAGCATAAAATATGAATGTGCCTCGCATTTGGCATCTCGACTCCATCAACAAATTTGAAGAGGAGGTCCTTTTGGGGAAAGGTAAAATGAGGACTGTGAAAGGTAATTATTAGATGTTGACGTAGATTTAATATATTACACATTCATTAAATTATTCCTTTATTAAAAATAACTAATTAATGATATTAAATTGTTATGCTATCATATAGTTGCTCAAGAGTGGGATGCTTTACATTTATACATTGCAGACAACCTTGATTGGATGGAGCATTGGATAGAATATGTTGAAGAATACTTCGGTAGGTTATCATGGGAAGGGGTGAGTAAGATGATTAAAACATTGCATCATCATCGAGATCAATTTCCTGATCTTACATCAAGGGAAGTTGATTTAGCCTTTGGTTTAAAAGATAAATAGGCAAGTTAAATTGTTTACCCACATTTTCGTAGTTTTTTCCCAATTTTTCAATGTATTTGGTTTGTTTAATTATTGAAATATATATTTAGTAAGTCCTATATGAGGATTATTAATTGGAAATTTATTTTTTACTTGTTGTCCATGTTGCAGTTGAAACATCATAAGGCTATGTGGTGTAATGGTCTTAAATTTCGTATCAAAATGTTGGATGATAAGATGAAAACCTCGGATTGTGGGATAACTGTAGTGTTTAAGGTCACCAACATTTCCTCTAGAAGTGACAAAAATTCGTAAGAAACTAAGAATAGGTACTATGGACATTTGGAGGATATAATTGAGTGTGATTTTAATTCCTTTAAAATAGGTTTTTTTTTAGGTTAAATGGTACAGGCTACGGATGCATGAACGTGATCCTGAAAGAATTGTTATTGAGCATGATAATGGATTTACCATTGTTAATACAAGGGAATTTGAACTAGGTACAGAGCCTTATGTTCTTCCAAGTCAATGTGAGCAAGTATTTTACTCACATGTACCTGGTAAAGTAGGTTGGTCATACGTTGTTAGATATGATCCAAGAGGAAGACCAATAAAGTACAATCATGTAGTCGAGGATGACAATAATAATGAGGAAGAATATCATGATTATGCATATTAGGAGCAAGTGGCTCATGTAGTCGATGTGTCAAACGAAGAAGTTGAATAAGTTGATCATCCAAATGTAGGAGACGAATATCCCATTGACGAGACCGATAACTATAGTAGCGAAAATGACGTTGATGATGATGTTGATAGGAATGATCCTTTCACCAATATTGATTTTGAAACAAATCCTGATAGAGATGTTGAGCTAGATGAAGAAGAATATGATTGATATTTAATTGTTGAAAAGAAGAGGTGTGTGTTTATATCTTTTATATGATCTTTATATGTTTTTATTTTGTATAATATAGTATATGATACATGTTATTTAGAATTTAAAATTAGGTAATATGGGGAAATTGAGAGTCACGTGCAGGGGGGGGGGCATAATTAGAGCTTTCACCTTCACGTGGTTGCCCCTATTTAGTAGAGAATGAACTATTCTCGAAACCAAGAGGAGATCTGCGTGACTGCGCCTAATCATACCAACAATGTAGGTATGTTCATCATCAATTCATCATTATCATTCTCAAAATTATCATTCTCCAAATATCTTATACAACTTTTACAAGGAAATTGTACTAGGAATAGACATGGGCAATAGTGACCTGTGAATGGGGCCAACATTGAAATTTTTTCAAACTATTTCTAAATGCATTGAAATTTGACATGGGTAGACTATTCACATGCCTTAACGATATGGGAGGGTTTACGGACTCAAATTTGACTCACACGCCCACTTTCTTCCATCATAAATTCATCATGTAAACCATAAACCCCGATTTAGTGGATTCATCGATTTGTTCCCAATGAATGGATGTGTTTTTGTTGACATGGAATGGGACAACACATGTACCTTCTTAATTTTATTCCTTTAGTTGATGTGGGCCTGGTCATTCCTAGCCTTGAATTGAAAGTTGCCCCTAGTCTTAGTCGTCAGCCTTCATAAATGTTGTCACCCAACGATCATTATATTAGACGTTTGGAGGCATGTGGTCATTGGGATCATGAGGCTTTATAACCCCACAGTAACAAGAGACATTAATTGATCAACTTTTAATAGATTGAAAGGTGCGTGCAATTGAAAATACTAACAACACAAAACTAAAAGGGATCAATACACCGACTATCAATCAGAGGTGATCTCACCATGGTGTGTAGGAATAGGCCTAGCACCTTCAAAATTATCATTCTCAAAATATATTATACAAATTTTACAAGGAAATTGTACTAGGACTAGACACGGGAAACAATGACCCGTGAATGGGGCAAACGTTGAAATTTTTTCAAACTGTTTCTGACTGCATTGAAATTTGACATTGATAGACTATTCGCATGCCTTAACGATATGGGAGGGTTTCTGGACTCATATTTGACTCACATGACCACTTTCTTCCATCATCAATTCATCATGTAAACCATAAATCCTAATTTAGTGGAGTCATCGATTTGTTCCCAGTGAATGGATGCATTGTTGTTGACATGGAATGGGACAACGCATGTACCTTCTTAATTTTCTTCCTTCGCTTGATGTGGGCCTGGTCATTCCTAGCCTTGAATTAAAAGTTGCTCCTAGTCTTAGTCGTCACCCTTCATAAATGTTGTCACCCAATGATCATTATATCAGAAGGTTGGAGGCATGTGGTCATTGGGATCATGAGGTTTTATAACCCTACAGTAACAAGAGACATTAATTGATCAACTTTGACTATATTGAAAGGTGCATGCAATTGAAATACTAACAACCCAAAACTAAAAGGGATCAATACATCGACTGTCAATGAGAGTTGATCTCACCGTGGTGTGTAGGAATAGTCCTAGCACCTTACAAATTACCATTCTCCAAATATATTATACAAAGTTTACAAGGAAATTGTACTAGGACTAGACACGGGCAACAGTGACCTATGAATGGGGCCAACGTTGAAATTTTTTCAAACTGTTTCTGACTACATTGAAATTTGACATGGATAGACTATATGCATGCCTTAACGATATGGGAGGGTTTTTGGACTCAAATTTGACTCACACACCCACTTTCTTCCATCATCAATTCATCATGTAAACCATAAACCCTAATTTAGTGGAGTCGTCGATTTGTTCCCAATGAATGGATGTGTTTTTGTTGACATGGAATGGGACAACACATGTAACTTATTAATTTTCTTCCTTCACTTGATGTGGGCTTGGTCATTCCTAGCCTTGAATTGAAATTTTCCCCTAGTCTTAGTCGTCACCCATCATAAATGTTGTCACCCAACGATCATTATATCAGAAGGTTGGAGGCATGTGGTCATTGGGATCATGAGGCTTTGTAACCCCACAACAACAAGAGATATTAATTGATCAACTTTGACTAGATTGAAAGCTGCGTGCAATTAAAAATACTAACAACCCAAAACTAAAAGGGATCAATACACCGACTGTTAATGAGAGGTGATCTAGCCGTGGTGTGTAGGAATAGGCCTAGCACCTTCAAAATTATCATTCCCCAAATATGTTATACAAATTTTACAAGGAAATTGTACTAGGACTAGACACAGGCAATAATGAATTGTGAATGGGTCCAACGTTGAATTTTTTTCAAACTGTTTCTGACTGCATTGAAATTTGACATGGATAGACTATTCACATGCCTTAACGATATGGGACAGTTTCTGGACTCAAATTTGACTCACACGCCCACTTTCTTCCATCATCAATTCATCATCTAAACCATAAACCCTAATTTATTGGAGTCATTGATTTGTTCCCAATGAATGGATGCATTGTTGTTGACATAGAATGGGACAATGCATGTAGCTTCTTAATTTTCTTCCTTCACTTGATGTGGGCCTGGTCATTCCTAGCCTTGAATTGAAAGTTGCTCATATTCTTAGTAGGCATCCTTCATAAATGTTGTCACCCAATGATCATTATATCAGAATTTTGGATGCATGTGGTCATTGGGATCATGAGGCTTTATAACCCCACAGTATCAAGAGACATTAATTGATCAACTTTGACTATATTTAAAGGTGTGTGCAATTGAAAATACAAACAACCCAAAACTAAAAGGGATCAATACACTGACTCTCAATGAGTGGTGATCTCGTCATGGTGTGTAGGAATAGGCCTAACACATTAAAAATTATCATTCTCCAAATATATTATACAAATTTTCCATGGAAATTGTACTAGGACTAGACACGGACAACAGTGACCTGTGAATGGGGCCAATGTTGAAATTTTTTCAAACTGTTTCTGACTGCATTGAAATTTGACATGGATAGACTATTCACATACCTTAACGATATGGGAAGGTTTCTGTACTCAAATTTGACTCACACACCCACTTTATTCCATCATCAATTCATTATGTAAACCATAAAACCTAATTTAGTGGAGTCATCGATTTGTTCCCAGTGAAAGGATGCGTTGTTGTTGACATGGAATGGTACAACACATGTACCTTCTTAATTTTCTTCCTTCACTTGATGTGGGCCTGGTCATTCCTAGCCTTGAATTATCAACCCAAAACTAAAAGGGATCAATACATTGACTATCAATGAGAGGTGATCTCGCCGTGGTGTGTAGGAATAGGCCTAGCACCTTCAAAATTATCATTCTCCAGATATATTATACAAATTATCATGCCCACTTTATTCCATCATCAATTCATCATGTGGAGTCATCGATTTGTTCTCAGTGATCGATTTGTTCATCGCAGTGTGATCTTTGGTGGAAAAAAAACTTGCAGGTGATCTAAGTTACCTTTTCTATGTGTCAAAATTCCTCTCTTTGTTAACCATATGCTCATTAGGAGAGAATTCCTTGCTTACAATAGTCATTTGGTCCTTCCCATATTCTTTTCTTTAACTTTCTCCATCCCCACCATCTTGAGATATCTCATGCATACTTTATGTGGAGTGTTTCAGGAAACAAATGTTGAAAACCACTCATTTTTGCCTCATAGACTAGCTCACAACTATCCGAAAACCCTTAGGTGCAAATTCATTTTTGGGGGTCATTAAGTGCATTGACCAACATAATTTTTGGCATGTTATTTTCATTGACCAAAACGTTTTTTGGCATGTTATCTACATTGAACGACATAGGAATAGGGGGCATAATCTGCATTGCTAACACAACTTGCTAGGTGAGTTTATGCAAGGCTCTTGAAATTCACTTTTTAAATTTTTAGGTTTTTGTTCCATCTTTTTAAGTGTTCTTTAGGACCTGTAGGTTTATTCTTGGATCCTTTTGTTGTGGCTTAGGTATTTTCTTTAATAAATTCATAAGGATTGAGAATAAAACTCCCTAAGGATTGGATTCTAAATATTCACAAGTACATTTCATATTTGAAGGGTAACTTAGATAAAGAAAAAATCATTTAATTTAGTACTTATCTTGGTTACTTACTTTCTCAATAGTTTAAATTTCAACTAATTGTAATTTACTTTTGTTTGCAAGAATTTTCATCTAAATTTAGTCACACCACATGTGCACACATCCCACACCTTAAATTGTATGCTTGGTTCATGACACCAAGCTAAAACTAAGATAAGTATTATGCTTGGTGTATGCTTGGTAACACCTAAGATACGGGGGACACCTAAGATAGATTTCTTGAGGGAATTGGGATTTTATCACCTAACGTCTCCTAGTTATAATTGTCTCTTATATACCTTCACTCATCCACATGGGGACCGTTACTACCTATATTGTTGGTTGATTGGAAGGCTCTTATCCATAGACTAGGTTTTGTTTGAGTGAATCCAGTTATCTTATAGGCTAGAGCCATTTCTCTTTATAGGATGGAGTTGTTTGAATTCGGATATAGATGGGTGTTGGTACATGTAGTTCTGAACCCATTTCTACCCCTTATGTTCCTTCATCTTCCTTCAACCTGTTAGCACTCTGTAATTTGCCCAAGGCTATGGAGGCAGTCACAAAGGCAACATCAAAACCGCTTCAAGTCAAGGATCTATCCCTTCGAGGCTCAGAGAGGGATCTCTCTGTCAAATTTAGATTTGTTTGAAATAGGATATTAGGCTAGCTTTGCATAATAGGGTTATGTTCTTGGGGTTTTCTGTAGGTTGGATGAAAAATTTTTCACGCTTCCATTGGGCTATGGGGTCTGTTCATAAAGATAGAGATCAAAGAACAATTTATAAAAAGTCTTTTCACAGGGAGAGATAATGCAACTATTGGATTCTTTGGGAATAAGTGATGTATTAGTAGAAAAGGTGATATTATCAATCACAGTAAAGAAGCATCAAAGAATTTCTTCACTACAACATCAGAAGACAAACATTTAGATTTTTAAAAGTCAGAAAATAGGGTATGCAAAGATAAATCCTGTAACTTCAACTCCTTTTAAAAGACCTGACAGACAACACAATGATAAAAAAGGCAGATACACATTCAATGACAAGGGAAAAACTTCACCAATATATAACATACAGGAATCTTGTGAAACGTTTCTTTATATTTTCGAAAAATCTCTTGATAGAAGTTACAGTACTCACAGCCTGCCTGGGCATGAGATCAACAACCTTTACATTAAAAATAATCTCTGAATAAATAGGGGAGATCCCCCAAAAAGATTTGGAAGTTGGATTCAACCACCTCAGCCAAAAATAGCCACAATTCCCCCAAAATCCTGAACTGTCCGCCATGAAAGACTGACCTAATTTCTACAAACAAGGGGTCCGAACAGACATTTGTTTCTCTTCAACGTTGATACTTGGGAAAACACTAAAGGAGGTTATTGTATATGGGAATGTTCTGGACAAAAACCTCCTTTGGTTTCTCCAAATTCACCTTCATCTAGCCGTAACAGCTCCCGCAAATTCAGGACTGTAACGGAAAAATGAAAATCTGGAAAAAAGGGCCTCGAAGATGGATTTGATTATCCCTTCTCGTGGCACCTGTGAAAACAATGAGAGAGATTTTTTTTCTTCATCCTGTTACGAAGAAAAACCTCTCTCG
>ML780429.1:231343-254986 GCA_009831015.1 Picea engelmannii | reverse complement strand
CCTTTTGTAAGAATTTGTATCCTTAATATACCAAGTATCCATATTTGATTCTTAAATGTTAATATTAAAGAATTTGTATCCTATCCATAATTTACAAAAATATTTAATGAACCTCATTTCGAAATAAAGTATTGACATAGTTCCCTACCAATACCACATGAAAACTAAAAATTTGATTCCGAAAGTGTTAATATTCACATGCTGTAAACATTTTTATTTCACAGAAATATATAATGATTTGACAAAAATTCGTAATTTACAAAGATGAATAATGACCCTCATTTTGCATGATTGACAAATCGTATTTATTTGATTTTTTTAACATGAAGGCAATGAAGGCTGAGAGTTTGATTTGTAACAGACATAGTTATAAAAAGGACATCAGCATAATTATAAAAGGAGGCACAAAAGTGCAGTTATTGGGACATGCAGTGTTCGGTCGGAGTGTCCTCCAATGTATATACATGTGTTACCACCCATGCCCCATATTTGCATGGCAAATGTCGTGGGAAACACTACGTTTGCCATTCACCAAATAAAAGCCACGTGGAGCGTCCGAAGGTAATCGGTGCATACTGGGGGTGTCGTGGATGGAAATCGGCAGGGAGACCGAATAACAGTGATATCATAAATTCCCACGCAGCTGCCACAAAATGGAGGGACAGAAGCTTCTCGCAGGGCCACTGGGTCCTCGGTCGCCCCGAATCGCAGGTTCCAACGCTTAATTCTTGAATTGGGGGAATTCCAAGTCCCGATGCGCTCACTAACGACCTCAGCTCGCCACTACACAGATTGACCAAAAACCTGAACGGGCTTGATAGCAATCTCGCTCGGATCATAATTTATAAAATATGCTGCATTTCTTCCGCAGCTTTCTTCCTTTCTAGATCGATCTAGGGACGTTTATCCAAACTTCATTGAATTTACTGCAATCTGTTTTGTTATTCGGGGATTAAGTTCTTTCCTTTTCTTGTTGTTGGCAAACTCGGAAGTAATCTTCTCTCCCAGTTTTACTTTTCACGTTTAAAAACGGTTCTGAATCTGATCAGATTTTCAGGGATAGTTTAAGTTTGGTATGGATCAAAGTTCCATGTATTTCAGAAACTTATTTTAGGGATTTTGCCCCATTTTAAAACAACCCAGATATTCAGAAAATCAATCAAAATTCTGAATTGATCGGAAACTTAAAAGCAAACCGTCAAAAGGCATACCGGAAAAATAAATCGAAAAGAAAAATTGCTACCAAGTCAGCCCACTCCGGGGAAAGAATGGCGGAGCCCGTAATGTCGACAGGATAGACGTGAGTAACAGATGGGCGAGAGTGAGTTTGTCGTAAGCAAGTGTCAGACGCCGTCCCATAACAGTATTTATTGTTTCCGAAAAGCAGCAGCAGCAGGAACAATGCGCTTATCTTCTGTTCTGCTCTATGCACATGCGCTCCTTGCCAAGTCCGCATTTCCATTGTCCCCCACTCGATTCTCTGTTGGAAAACACTCGAGAGTTTGGCCGCCGGATAACTTTACGATTAAATGGAGGGTACAAGTCAGGCAATTTCTTTCACTCTGCAACTGGGTGTTTTGCGGAGAGGGTTTCCCGGCGGCTGCGCGAACCCATTGCTGGCGGTCCGGTGCAGCTGCCCATTGTTTTCGGGTTGCTACAGTTGCGCCTCGAGTCGAGGGAGGGATAAGCTCTTGACTCGAACTAGTGACCAACAACCGCCTTCAATTTGCGCCGAGAAATTTTAGTAACCTTTCAACCGTTGAAGTGTGTCAGAAATTACAATCGTTGAAGTGTGTCAGAAATTCAAAGTAAGAACACATTCAATCAACGGCACGAAGTGTGGGATTTATTTAAATTCATCAAAACCGGTTCAATCACAAACTTTATCAAAATTAAAACAACACATTAAAAATAATAATAACAAACATTAAAAAGAAAACTAAAAAATAACAAATTCAAAAGAACATATCCCAATTTGGAGTTTTTTTAGATCTAGAATAATATGGTGTTTTTAAGCTTCAAATCACTGTATTAGAATTTACTCATTTGTTAAATCTAATAAATTATTTTTTCCAAGTCGAATAAATTATTTTTTTCATCACTATTAGTGCTAAAACAAGGATTTTATGGCAGCACAGTTCTTATAGAGTTAGTTGAATAATATATGTTCAATAATGAAACTTAATGTAACTAAATGCATTCCTTATATATTTAACAATGAAACTTAATATAACTTAATGCATAGGTAATGAATACCTTTTGTAAAAAATAATTTATACAATAAATAAAAATAGAATTATTGTTTATATAAAGAGGAAAATGATACGAATAAAGTAAAAACATTTAGCATAAAAATTTGTAAAAATAAGCAAAAAAAGGTAAAATGTTAAATGTGAAGTAAAACTTAGTAAATAAGTGAGATGATCAATAGGGAGGTTGGCAAATTTGTAAAAATAAGCAAAAAAAGGTAAAATGTTAAATGTGAGTAAAACTTAGTAAATAAGTGAGATGATCAATAGGGAGGTTGTATGACGAAAGCAATGTAAAGTTTTGGAGTAAAAACATTTAACATAAAACTTCTTAAAAATAAGTAAAAAGATAAAGTGTAGTAAAACTTAGTAAATAAGTGAAGTGTTCTATGGAGAGGTTGGCATATGCTTAAGCAATATAAATAAGTGAAGTGTTGAATGAGTACATTATCATATGGGAGGATGGACTAGAACCAATGCAAAGTGTAGGCAGGTTAGAGTTGCAGAAAACAAAATAGGTACAAAGTGGGTACAATTCTCACATTAGAATTGCAGGAAACAAAGTAGGTAGAGTTATGGACACAATAGATGAATAGTGAAACTTAATATAAGTAATTGAAAATGTAAGATAACCTTGATGGTGACATTGAATGCAAAGCCGACAATGATAATAATAAGGTAAAAAACAAGTAAAAAAAAAAATAGTTTTTTGATTCATAGTGTATGCCTCATGCATAATGCATCTACTATGTTTTATTGAACTCTGTTGCTTTATAGTTTATGTTTCATGAATTTTGTTGTGTTTTTTTAGGGATATACCTATGCGGAGGTAGAGAAGATATATTTGTGTGGAAGATATATATGTTTAACAATATTTTTTAAGATGGGCATGTGCATAAAAGTAGTTTGTTCACTTTATATAAATATTTTTTAATATACGTATATACTTAAAACCGTTGAGATATCTAAAAAGTTAAAAAAAATTGGTGTTAATGCTTGTTAATTATCAACAAAACCATTTTATGTGTGTAAAATAAATATTAATGTTTATGTGCAATTAGTTTCCCTTCTTCTTGTTTCATAGTGTATACATCATGCATAACCACAACTATTGTGCTTATATCTATATCTATGTGAACCATATATCTATGAAGATATATCTGTGCGGAAGATATATATGTTTAACAATATTTTTTAAGTGAGGCATATGCATAAACACATTTTGTTCACTTTATAGACTTATTTTCTAATATATCTATATATGTAAATGCATTGAGATATCTAAAAAGTTAAAGGACTTCGGTGTTACTATTTTTTAAACATCAACAAAATAAAATTGTTTTGTGTAACTATTTTATGTGTGAAATAAATATTAATATTTAGGTCCAATTAGTTCATTTGCTTCTTGCTTCATAGTGTATGCCTCGTGCATAATGCAACTATTGTGTTTTATTGAAGTTTTTTGCTTCTTTGTTGTGTCTTATTGGTTGTGTGAGAGATATATCTATGCCAAACATAAATATGTTTAACAATATTTTTAAGTTAGCCATATGAATAAAACATTTTGTTCACTTTATATATATATATGTATATACTTAAAATCATTGAGATATCTAAACAAATTGTTTTATGTAACAATTTTATTTGTATAAAATCATAATTAATATTTAAGTGCAATTATTT
The DNA here is from genome assembly GCA_009831015.1 of Picea engelmannii. NCBI lineage: Eukaryota > Viridiplantae > Streptophyta > Pinopsida > Pinales > Pinaceae > Picea > Picea engelmannii. The sequence continues at coordinate 251,054 of ML780429.1, read as the reverse complement.
CCTCTCCCTGATTTGGAGTGTTTTGTTGGTTGGGGATATACGTGTGCGGAGGGGTGGAAGATATATTTGTGTGGATGATGTTAGTGTCCTATAAATAGGTTGTTAGGTTTTGAATAAAATTATAGGATAAATTCATGTCTTGGGTTAAATAAGAACATTGGATGATTTTTTTTTAAATCATGAGTCATAAGTTTGTTTGTCATTGGTAGGGTTTTCTTTTTCAGCCATGTAACTTATGGTTTTTGTACCAAGATGTGGGTTTTCGTGTCACTTAAGGGTCACGATGTCGTTTCAAGACAATCAGAGTCAGTCTTGTCAAATTTCTAACAATATCATGAAATCAAATCTATCAAGGACATGTGGCATGATCAAGAAAATAATTCTGTAGCGCAAGTTGTTGTACAACATCCTAATGTTGTGTATGGAGATATGACGAGGTATGATGGTATAATTCATGATTTAATTGAATTTATCTTTCAAATTTATTTTCCTTCTAGGTAAAGAAAGCATCAAGAAATCGTTTGTCTTCATCCACAATTTCAAAACCTCCCAGCCAAGCTTGTTGTGAAAATATTCGTCTTGTTGTTAGTTGTTGTAGAAAGGGCGCAGAAGAAATTTATGTCATTTCTATGCAGAAGACACTACTCCCATTTGTTGCGCACAAGTCCCTGTTATGTTCGTTATTGCGCACTATTCAGAGGTTACTATTTTCATTTACTATGCAGATGTTACTAGTCTCATTTGTTGCGGAGAGGTTGTTACTCTTATTTGTTGCGCACAGGATCTAGAGTATCAAAATTTGAGTCTACATAGGGTTGACACATACCAACATCATGAAAAATCCTAAACGTACAAGAAAGAGTGTAAAGGGTGTTGATTTCGTGAGGCTTGAGCCACAGGGTTTGAATTTGGAAAACGCTTACCCAACAATCAGAGCATCCTTTGAACAAGTGGGTTGCATAAGGTTTTATGAAAAAACTTAGGGGTACAATAGACAAATGGCGAGGGAGTTTGTAGATAATTTTGATGGAGTTAAGGCTAAGGTGGGAAATCTCTGGTTGTAGGTTTCTTAAGATAGAATTGATGCTAAGACATAAATCCTTGCTCATGGAGAACAATGGTTCAAAGGAAGGCAGTTAGATCTACCTTACCATCATGATTTTCTAAAGAATGAGTTTAGAAATACTAAATTCAAACCTACCATGCCTAGAGATTTTTTATTGGAAAGTCATAGTGATTTGTTGATGCTTATCCATAGGTTTTTTACATGTGAAGGGAGATTTAATAAGGTTTACCAATACCATATCAGGATCTTAATGCACTTCACTGGTAAGAAGCCTTTGAATATACCATACTACCTTTTCAGAAGTCTAGGAAGGATGACCGATACAATACAACTACGGAAGGAGAAAGGAGATGCTAGCCTCTTCCATTTTTATTTGATCAAACTGTTAGTGTTGGAAGAACTCAAAAAGATAAATCAAGACTAGGAGTCTTTTCTAAATTCATCAAGCATAACATTATATTCCCTAGGCATCCCACAAAGTTTGAGAAATGCACCCTCATCAATAGAAAGAACTGCAACATCAATCCCTGAGAGTTCTTTTTAGAAAAGGGAAAACAAGAATAAAGAGCCTCTAGCAAGTTAGTAGGATAAAAAGAAAGGGAAGAAACTCCAATTCTCTCCATAAGTGACCAAAGCTCCTAGAAAACCACTCACCAAGTCTGCAACAAAGAGAATGTGTGTTATACATACATCAAAAGAAATTAGTGGGACTCCAGAAACCTTCATACAACAAACCCTCTCAGATGATAGAGACATTTAAATTATTGTGTTGCAAGAATAGTAAAAGAAGGCTCACTTTGTCATAACACAGTTGCAGCATGAAAATAGAGAATTGAAGAAGAAGTCTCTAGAAGAAGATTTCAAGAAAGATACCTCTGTGATAGGAGAAAGGTCAGCACTATCAACTCCAACTAGTTCCAAAATAAGGAGAACAAGACCCTCAAACAAATTTTCAGCAGGTGGAGATTGGAAAGAAGGGAAATCTTGACTTACTAGATGAAGCAACAAAGAACTGAACCACTGAGACATTTTGACACATTTTTTTCATTTTTTCATTTTGACTCCTTTTTTGCAAAAGGTCACATACATAAGAACATTATTTTATCAAAGAGGCACTATTACTCATGGGTTTGATCAAACCACTTGTTGTTGTGCAACTCTACAACATTTTTCTTGTAGGTGGTGATTGCATGATGGACTTGCTACACAACAGTGAGAGAATGACTAGAACACCTCTAAATCAGCTCAAATGGTTTCGACAAGCTCGCCATCTCATATCTAATGAAAATCAATAGTGGAAATCACAATTTTTGGTTTCATTTATTGTCATATCAAAGTCGTCATAGTTAAATTAAATGAGTCCAAGTTAACTCCTTCTTTTTAGCAGTTCATTAAAGATCTTATGTTGATTATGTTCAACTGTTAGCACTATTGTAGGATCATAGTTGAATCTGAATTTAATACCATAGACATATATTTTTGTATATATTCGAGCAACCATGAAAACTAAGGAGTTGGCAAGTGTGTATAGGAATATTGTTGAAAATATTGTAATTTTTCCTTATTGTTAATGAAAAATTGGCTGGATCAGAAGTCCTTGAGTTTTGACCACAGAGATACATGTGATTTTGATATTTTATGCATGCGATTCTTGAGTCATCTCTTTCAATTTTTATAATTGATATTGTATGGTTTCTTCTCTATGTTGATATGAAATATATGTATCAGAATTCATCTGTATCAGATGATTTGTTTCTTGTAGTTCAAATTGTACTTCTTCTATAATTTATTTGAGATTCATCCTTTATAGTTTCCTTGAAGGATTATTTTTTTCTTTGTAACCTATTGTCTATAATATATCTATTTGGCTTAAAATATTACTTTCTATCTTGCCTCTGCTCAGTCCTTTCTTAAATCTACCAAGTATCCAACAAGTTTTTATTGAATTTTGACTTTAGTGACTCCATATCCCAATGTACTTTCTGTTCATATTGCCAGCAACCCTATAAATTCATTTATCTTATAGATCTATCCTTTGAGTTAACCCAAACCAATCCTTTTATTGATTGATTTGAAGAGAGAGAGCCCTCTCTAGTTGGAAGGCCTAGCTTCTAGCCCCAAGTTGGTTTGAGGTTACTCTTGTACCTATTTCCTCCTCAGCCAAGGAAATTACAGAGAGATAACATTTTGGCACCATTTTCGGTGATCAAAGGTAAAATTTTCCCTAGGAAAACGACAAAAAATTCTAAAATGTGGTTCCTGAGAGTGAGAGTGAACTCGATACATATTTGGATGAATTTTCACTCCGACGAATCCAAATTTGAAGATCATGTGTTGAATATAAATTTTGTTACATAATCCTCGCTACCCACAAAAAATACACAAGACATCATTCAGATCCAGATCCTCCACAAGCCATTGACAACCCAAAAGGAATTATGTGCAAAATTAACAAAAAAGTAACTCAATCAGGTATTTTTCTTAATAGAGTTTCATCAATGCCTAAAGGTGGATTAAAAAGTATTTATGACCTTGAATTTTCTATTAAATTTGAGCATTCCTTGTTTAGATGTAAGTCATTATCTGATTTGACTGAAATTCTATTTGATGAAAAGAAATTTCAAACCTTTATTCATGTTGTCCCTATCCAAGTTATAGTAATTTCCAATCAAATCATATAGTCAAGTCAAAATCCTCCTAGAGTTATGCAAGAAAGATTTCCCCCATTAGTTCTCCTCGTTTCACTTCATGATCTACCACATAATTATGCACAAAGAATCAAATAGTATGATGCGGAGGGGGATGTGACAACCCAACAACATGTAGATAGGCTCATTGATTTCATAGATCTTGAACAAGTAGATGATGAAGAATCTTTATATGAGTTTATTTGCAAAAAAAAATTCAAGAGAAGTTAGGAAATGGTTTAAATCTCTCCTTGTGAATAACATTCCTTACTTTGAAAATTTTGAAACTCTTTTTCTTGGAAGTTGGGGAGTAAGAAAAAAAACTTTGTAGTTATTGAAAGAATACAACCATTTAAAGAGACTCCCTATTGAGATAGTACAAGCATTTTCTAGTATATTTAGGAAGGTCTGTAACTCCATTTCAGATCAAGTAAATCCTCCCCCAAGAGATGCTCAACTTCATTATGTTGATGCATTCAAGAGTGATTTTGCCTTGTTACTAAGAGAAAGAAGGTCCACTTCTCTAACTAATATGATGAATGATGCAATAGAAGTGGAATTGAATTTAGCTGCAATAGGAGAAGATCAAGCTCCAAATAGAAGTCGATAGAAAGAAAGCTAAAGAAAAAACACTACCTTCTACTTCTCAAGGTTAAGATGAAAAATTTGACTTAATGGTAAAGAATATGGAGAAATTGGTAGAAAATTTGTCATTGGATGATAGGCCCCATGACCTTAAAGCCAGAAATCAAAATTTTACGATACCTCCAGTTCCTCAGATAAGACAGAGAGAACAAAGTATTCCAATTGATCAGCCAGTTAAACATCATTTCCAAAATAATTATGCTACAAATTTGTTTAAGGATCCTCCTGAATATATTCATTGTTTTGACATAGAAGGGTCACAAGTTTACTTAACTAAAGAAGAAAATGATATTTTTATGCAAGATGAGGAATTAAAGGAGAAAGAGGATCACAGGAAAGGATATCAAAATTCCATCATGGAATTCCAAAAACAATATAACCTCAGGAATAAGAAAATTGCATCCAATACTCCAAAGGATCCTAGAGATGACATGCCCTCTTCTATTCATCAAGAAAAGGTTTTTCCAAAGAAGGATACATCAAATAAAGGAAAATAGAAAGAATATCCTACAAAACAAAAAGAATAGCCTCCTATAGATGTTCCATAGGTAAGAAGAGAAGCAATTCTAAAAGAAGTAGAAAGGGCTCAACCATCCTTTAATCTTGAAAATGAAATGGAAAAAATTGAGATTTATGTACCTTTTAATGAGTTGGTTAGAAATACGGAACAAAAAAGCCAGATTGTAAATATGCTTAAAATAGAATAGACTTCAGACACCCTTAATGTACAAGATGACCATCATGTTATTATATTTGGTCCCAGGGTTGAGGAAATTGGCAATGATGATAATGTGCCTCCTTTATATGTAAGCCTAAATATCCATAATGTAACTCTTCACAATGCAATGTTAGATTTAGGAGCATCTCATAACCTGATGCCAAAGGTGATCATGGAATATTTGGGTTTGGATATCACTAGACCATACAAGGATTTGTTTTCTTTTGATTCAAGAAATTTGAAATGTTAGGGTTTAATTAAAGATATTGTTGTTACTTTACCTCAGATCCCATAAAAAACTATGATAATGGATTTAGTTGTTGCAGACATTCCTCCTAAATTTGGAATGTTACTATCAATATCATGGGCTGCTAAACTCAGGGGTACCTTGCAAATGGACATGTCCTATGCCACAGTGCCAATCTTTGGTAAGGATAAAAGGTTATACAGGGAGTTTCATTTTAAATACATGGTGAGTAGCAAAGATAAACCTAACAATGATCCTATTTACTCAATTGAGACTGACATTGGATCTTCTATATTCTATAATTATTTATTTTTTGAAGGAGATGATCAGATTGTTTCAAAGGATCAGAAAAAAGGATCATTTTCAAACCAAAACAATAAAGTAGATGAAGGTATATGGAATATGGATTTTGATGGGGTAGACAACAAATAAGGAGAAGGATCTAGTGTTTGGATCATTTCACTTGATACTACTTCAAAATTGTGTTCTTATAAATTGTCTTTTTATTGCACCAATAATACGGATGAATATGAAGCTCTCATTTTAGGATTGGGGGTTTTACATGATTTAAATGCTAAATTGATATATGTGCATGGAGATTCTAAGCTTATAATCAACTAGATTAAAAGTACATATCACACAAAGCATCCTATAATGAGAACCTATAGGAATTCGGTCTTGGATTTGCTTGAATATTTCTCTAAATATAACATTTCAGTGGTACCACGAGAACAAACTCAGATTGTAGATGCTCTTGCCACATCAACAAGCATTTTTAAAATTCCAATTTATCCCAACAAGAAATATGAAATTGAAGTAAAATGCATGCCATATATTCCAGATAATTTCAAACACTGACAAGTATTTGAAGATGACAAACAAATTATCATATTTCTACAGTCAAAAGAAGAGTATGAAAATGTCCAAATTGACGAAGAAATTTTTTATGATGAAGATGAAAATGCAAATCTCATATCAGTCTCATATGAATATGTAAATTAGATAGCAGGAAGGGAGATTATTCAACTAAAGAACAATACAATTGCAAAGGGTCTTGTGCCTCTTGCAAAATTGTTTGATGAAAATAATGTGGCTAAAAATCCAAGGGTGAATGATGCAAACCCCCTACCCCAGTGGGGTCTGTGACCTCCTGGTCACTGGATCGTCTTCTAACTCCAAGATGGAACAACTCTTTTGGGTCCTCACTAGAACCCTGCAAATAAGATCCACAGGTCCTATTCTGAACCCAGTCGGCTCTTATAAATGCTAAGCATGAGCTCCCTCCACACAACCAAGGGTCATGACCACACTCTTGTTTTCCAAGGCACTTCTTGATTCGCGGTTCAGAACTTCTCGGGGAACCAACTCTCGAATCTTATACACCAAACGCTGAAAAGACCTAATCGACTGTTAGCTCCTCCATAGATCCCTTCACATGACCGTTCACTGTGACCCAGGGTTAATGTTGGATTTACTTCACACACACCTAGGATTTACTTTTCCTAAGGTTATTCCTTGTTTATTAGTCATAATTAGTCATTATCTAGTCTCCTCTATTTTAGGAGAGAATATTCCACCTGGAGAATATTCTCTTTTAGTTGACACTTCAGTTTGACTAGTTGAGTTGAGTTTAGATGTTGCATTGGTTTTGTCACCATGCAACATTGGGATCATAACCAACTCACTACTCTTTGTTCAGTCAGTTAACTAAAGACTAGTTGACTAGTTAACTCAGCTAGGTGGCAGTTCACTCTCGTAACTGCCAGAAAGACTAGTCTAGGTGGCAGTTTACTCTTGTAATTGCTAGTGTGTGTCCAAATCAATCTAGACCACCACTATGGATCATTAGTTACTCATGTATCCTATATCTATTGTAAATTATTCACTCTTTGAGTGTGGAATATACGGTTAATGAGAATTCTTCCATTCTTTCTATCTTGCTTCTTGTTTCTCAATTTCTCTCTACAAATGTGTGTAATATTTTCTAGCTAGATCTATTTTTTGCAAGTTCATCACATTTACATGGTATCAGAGCCGACAGACTGCTAAGAAAAAGCTACACCAAAAATATTTGCAGGTACAAAAGATTGAAGACAACAAAAAGATGGATTATTCGCCATAAATACTTCTCATGCCTCATAACTATTTGGAATGGAAGCCAAAAATTATTCTTATGCTTAGATGCAGAGGCTTGTACCAAATAACTATGGAAATGGAAGTAGATCTTGATTCTGTCGATGAGAAAAATGACTTTCTCAATAGACAAGATATGGCCATAGGATGTATCCTCTATTTTATTTCTCCCGAAATTCTCCATCAAGTATATGATGAATCACAAGAATTCACTCCAAATGATTTATGGAGTAGATTGGATGTTTTATTTGGGAATAAGGAAGAATGCATGCAAAATTTTGACAAGATAGAGAATGTAGAAAAGCCAATGGAAGATAAATCATCTCAGTTTGAAGAGCCTTCTACACAAGTATCTACACAAATTTGTATTATATTAATTGAAGATTATGTCTACTCCATTTTAGATTTGTTTTCTGAAATTCATGTGGAATATATATGGCATGCATCTCAGGAGTAACATGCAGATACTTTTCCATGCACAATGCATGCATCTCAAGAGACAAAAAGGGAGCCGTGAACATCAGACTCAATTCTGATATTTTCTGAGCAAAATTTGCAGAAACAAATTGGATATTTGAATTCGTCTCGGGAAAATATCCAATTTCAAAAAATAAAATCGTCCGAAATGGAGTCCAGAAAGTGAAGTCATGATCGTTTCAAAATCAACAAAATTTCAACATTTTTCTGGAATCAGCCACACAGTTTTCAAAATTTCATCCAAAATTTATTTGGGTATTCTTCATTACAAGAAGATAGAGTGGATATGTGTGGAAATATCAATGATGCATATACTTCATCATATCCGTGCAGACATCTACATCTTCAACAAAATCTTCAAAGAGCACAAACCTGCATAGTTGCGAGGTCTTCTTGGAGTGAAGGACATGGTTGCTTAGCAACTGCCTTTTGTTCCTTATCATTTTTAATTTTATGCATTGTAATTTGTGGGGGGGTTTTGTTCCCATGAGATTTTCCCTCTTTCCTCGTTTAGTTTAGTGTATCTTTTGTATTTGGGTACCTAACATGGCCTAGTAGCTGGGACCCATTCTTTATTTTCACCATAGTGATGTTCATGGGGGGTTGTGGAGTTACTTGACACACACCTAGGATTTATTTTTACTAAGGTTATTCCTTGTTTATTAGTCATAATTATTCATTATCCAGTCTCCTATATTTTAGGAGAGAATATTCCACCTGGAGAATATTCTCTTTCAGTTGACACTTCAGTTTGACTACTTGAGATGAGTTTAGATGTTGCACTGGTTTTGTCACCATGCAACATTGGGATCATAACCAACTCACTACTCTTTGTTCAGTCAGTTAACTGAAGACTAGTTGACTAGTTAACTCAGCTAGGTGGCAGTTCACTCCCGTAATTGCCTGAGAGACTAGACTAGGTGACAGTTTACTCTTGTAACTATTGGTGTGTGTCCAAATAAATCTAGACCACCACCATGGCTCATTATTTACTCATGTATCCTATATCTATTGTAAATTATTCACTCTTTGAGTGTGGAATATACAGTTAATGAGAATTCTTCCATTCTTTCTATCTTGCTTCTTCTTTCTCAATTTCTATCTGCAAATGTGTGTAGTATTTTCTAGCTAGATCTATTCTTTCCAGGTTCAACACATTTACATCTAACCCAAAAGGTGCTTTTCATGAATCGACATATTTAAGATGAAAATTTTGACTTAATGGTAAAGACTATGGACAAATTGGTAGAAAATTTGTGATTGGATGATAGGCCCCATGACCTTCAAACCAGAAATCAAAATTTTATGAGACCTCCAATTCCTCAGATAAGACAGAGAGAAAAAAGTATTCCAGTTGATCATCCAGTTAGAGATCATTTCCAAAATAATTATGCTACAAATTTTTTTGAGGATCCTCCTAAAGATATTCATTGTTTTGACATAGAAGGGTCACAAGTTTAGTTAACTAAAGAAGAACACGATATGTTTATGAAAGATGAGGAATTAAAGGAGAAAGAGGATTACAGGAAAGAATATCAGAATTCCATCATGGAATTCCAAAAACAATATAACCTCAAGAATAAGAAAATCGCATCCAATACTCCAAAGGATCCTAGATATGACATGCCCTCTTCTAGTCATCAAGAAAAGGTTTTTGCAAAGAAGGATACATCAAATAAAGGAAAATAGAAAGAATATCCTACAAAACAAAAATAATATCCTTCTATAGATGTTCCATAGGTAAGAAGAGAAGCAATTCTAAGAGAAGTAGAAAGGGCTCAACCCTCCTTTAATTTTGAAAATGAAATGGAAAAAATTGAGATTTATGTACCTTTTAATGAGCTGATCAGAAATACAGAATAAAAAAGTCAGATTGTAAATATGCTTAAAATAGAACAGACTTCAGAAACCCTTAATGTACAAGATGACCATCATGCTATTTTATTTGGTCCCGGGGTTGAGGAAATTGGCAATGATGATGATGTGCCTCCTTTCTATGTTAGCCTAAATATCCATAATGTAACTCTTCACAATGCAATGTTATATTTAGGAGCATCTCATAACCTGATGCCAAAGGTGATCATGGAATATTTGGGTTTGGATATCACTAGACCATACAAGGATCTGTTTTCTTTTGATTCAAGAAAGGTGAAATGTTAGGGTTTAATTAAAGATATTGTTGTTACTTTAGCTCAAATCCCATAAAAAACTATGATAATGGATTTAGTTGTTGCAGACATTCCTCCTAAATTTGGAATGTTACTATCAATATCATGGGCTACTAAACTCAAGGGTACCTTGCAAATGGACATGTCCTATGCCACAGTGCCATTATTCGGTAAGGATAAAAGGTTATACAGGGAGGTTCATTTTAAATACATGGTGAGTAGAAAAGATAAACCCAACAATGATCCTATTTACTCAATTGAGACTGACATTGGATCTTCTATATTCTATAATTATTTATTTTTTGAAGGAGATGATTCGATTGTTTCAAAGGATTAGAAAAAAGGATCATTTTCAAACCAAAACAATAAAGTAGATGAAGGTCTATGGAATATGGATTTTGATTGGGCAGACAACAAATAAGGAGAAGGATCTAGTGTTTGGATCATGTCACTTGATACTACTTCAAAATTGTGTTCTTATAAATTGGCTTTTTATTGCACCAATAATATGGATGAATATGAAGCTCTCATTTTAGGATTGGTGGGTTTAAAGGATTTAAATGCTAAAATGATATATGTGCATGGCGATTCTAATCTTATAATCAACTAGATTAAAAGTACATATCAAACAAAGCATCCTAGAATGAGAACCTATAGGAATTCGGTTCTGGATTTGCTTGAAGATTTCTCTAAATATAACATTTCAGTGGCACCATGAGAACAAACTCGGACTATAGATGCTCTTTCCACATCAACAAACAATTTTAAAATTCCAATTTATCCCAACAAGAAATACAAAAAATTGAAGTAAAATGCATGCCATATATTCTAGATAATTTCAAACACTGACAAGTATTTGAAGATGACAAACAAATTATCATATTTCTACAGTCGAAAGAAGAGTATGAAAATGTCCAAATTGAGGAAGAAATATTTTATGATGAAGATGAAAATGAAAATCTCACATTAGTCTTAGATGAATATGTAAATTAGATTGCAGGAAGGGAGATTATTCAACTAAAGAACAATACAATTGCAAAGGGACTTGTGCCTCTTGCAAAATTGTTTGATGAAAATGATGTGGCTAAAAATCCCAGGGTGAATGATGAAAACCCCCTACCCTATTGGGGTTCATGACCTCCCAGTCACTTGATCGTCTTCTAACTCCGAGCTAGAACAACTCTTTTGGGTCCTCACTAGAACCCTGAAAATCAGATCCATAGGTCCTATTCTGAACCCAATCGACCCTTATAAACACCAAGCGTGATCTCCCTCCACATGACCAAGGGTTGTGACCACACCCTTGTTTTCCAAGGCGCTTCGTGATTCGTGGTTCAGAACTTCTCGGGGGACCAACTCTCAAATATTCTACACCAAACACTGAAAAGACTTAATCGACGGTTAGCTCCTCTGTAGATTCCTTCACGCGACTGTTCACTGTGACCCAGGGATAATCTTGGAGTTACTTCACACACACCTAGGATTTATTTTTCCTAAGGTTATTCCTTGTTTATTATTCATAATTAGTCATTATCCAGTCTCCTATATTTTAGGAGAGAATATTCCACCTAGAGAATATTCTTATTCAATTGACACTTCAATTTGACTAGTTGAGTTGAGTTTAGGTGTTGCATTGGTTTTGTCACCATGAAACATTGGGATCATAACCAACTCACTACTCTTTGTTCAGTCAGTTAACTGAAGACTAGTTGACTAGTTAACTCAGCTAGGTGGCAGTTCACTCCCGTAACTGCCTGAGAGACTAGACTAGGTGGGAATTTACTCTTGTAACTATTGATGTTTGTCCAAATCAATTTAGACCACCACTATGGCTCATTAGTTACTCATGTATCCTATATATATATTGCAAATTATTCACTCTTTGAGTGTGGAATATACGGTTAATGAGAATTCTTCCATTCTTTCTATCTTGCTTCTTCTTTCTCAATTTCTCTCTGCAAATGTGTGTAGTATTTTCTAGCTAGATCTATTATGTGCAGTTTCAACACATTTACATGGTATCAGAGTTGACAGACTGCTAAGAAAAAGCTACACCAAAAAAAATTGCAGGTACAAAAGATTGAAGACAACAAAAAGATGGATTATTCGCCAGAAATAGTTCTCACGCCTCTGAAGCCAAAAATTCTTCTTATGCTTAGATGCAAAGGCTTGTACCAAATAAATATGGCAATGGAAGTAGATCCTAATTCTGTCGATGAGAAAAATGACTTTCTCAATAGACAAGATATGGCCATAGGATGTATCCTCTATTTTATTTCTCTCGAAATTCTCCATCAAGTATATGATGACTCACAAGAATTCACTCCAAATGATTTATGGAGTAGATTGGATGTTTTATTTGGGAATAAGGAAGAATGCATGCAAAATTTTGACAAGATAAAGAATGTAGAAAAGCCACTGGAAGATAAATCATCTCAGTTTGAAGAGCCTTCTACACAAGTATATAAAAAAAATTGTATTCCATTAATTGAAGATTATGTCTACTCCATTTTAGATTTGTTTTCTGCAATTCATGTGGAATATATATGGCATGCATCTCAGGAGTCACACGCAGGTACTTTTGCATGCACAATGCATGCATCTCAAGAGACAAAAAGGGAGCCGCGAACATCATACTCAATTCTAGTATTTTTTGAGCAAAAATTTGCAGAAACAAATTGGATATTTGAATTCCTCTCGGGGAAATATCCAATTTCAAAAAATAAAATCGTCCGAAATGGAGTCCAGAAAGTGAAGTTATGATCGTTTCAAAATCAACAAAATTTAAGCATTTTTCTGGAAACGGCTGCACATTTTTCAAAATTTCATCCAAAATTTATTTGGATATTATTTATTACAAGAAGACAAAGTGGATATGTGTGGAAATATCAATGATGCATATACTTCATCAGATCCATGCAGACATCTACATCTTCAACAAAATCTTCAAAGAGCACAAACTTGAACAATTGTGAGGTCTTCTTGGAGTGAAGGACATGGTTGCTTAGCAACTGCCTTTTGTTCCTTATCATTTTTTATTTTATGCATTGTAATTTGAGGGGGGGTTTTGTTCCCATGATATTTTCCCTCTTTCCTCATTTAGTTCAGTGTATCTTTTGTATTTGGGTACCTAACATGGCCTTGTAGCCAGGACCCATTCTTTATTTTCACCATAGTGATGTTTAGGGGGGTGTTGGAGTTACTTCACACACACCTAGGATTTATTTTTCCTAAGGTTATTCCTTGTTTATTAGTCATAATTATTCATTATCCAGTCTCCTATATTTTAGGAGAGAATATTATACCTAGAGAATATTCTCTTTCAATTGACACTTCAGTTTGATTAGTTGAGTTGAGTTTAGATATTTCATTGGTTTTGTCACCATGCAACATTGGGATCATAACCAACTCACTACTCTTTGTTTAGTCAGTTAACTGAAGACTAGTTGACTAGTTAAGTAAGCTAGGTGGCAGTTCACTCCCGTAACTGCCTGAGAGACTAGACTAGGTGGCAGTTTACTCTTGTAACTGCTGGTGTGTGTCCAAATTAATCTAGACCACCACTATGGCTCATTAGTTACTCATGTATACTATATCTATTGTAAATTATTCACTCTTTGAGTGTGGAATATACGGTTAATGAGAATTCTTCCATTATTTCTATCTTGCTTCTTCTTTCACAATTTCTCACTGCAAATGTGTGTAGTATTTTGTAGCTAGATCTATTTTGTGCAGGTTCAACACATTTACAGCTAACCCAAAAGGTTCGTTTCACGAATCGGGACTTCCAAAGTTGAGTGTCCCACCTCTCTGCTTCCCGGAACCACAAAGTCTAACTAGGGCTCTAGCTAAGTGCTAGCCCTCTTTTATTTACTCGTGATGTGACCTTTGACTAGGCCCAAGTCCCGACACCTATTCCTTTCATTTTTCGTGGATCATAGACCCATGAACAATGTTACCTCCACTCCAAACTCCCAGTATGCGAGATGTCGAAAGGCTTTTCTTCTAGACGATCCAATGGTCTAGATTCTCCCCTTGATCCGCAGCTCAGATCAAATCTCGACGATCTTCTTTTCAGGATTTTTTTGGCAAGAGGGTCCAAAGGCTCCCTCTCTTATGGTTCCTAGTCCATGAAATGCCAAAACCTCCCTTGGGAAATCTATGTCGTAGATTTCTCTGTACTGATGGCCACGATCTCGTTTGTGGTTTTTTGAAATGTCACTTGACTGCCACACGCCTCAACTCTTAGTGTCTCAACCAATTGATGTGTGTCTTCCATGAGATCTGACGGTCGTCGGGATTTCACAATACGCGAGTTCGAAGGAAATTCGCTCTTGTTTCTCCAAACGCTGAATGTCGAATCCTCCTTTGGACACAATGCACTAAGGTTAATTCTACTTCTACAAATCTGATGATTATTGGCAGATTGACACTTCCTCTCGAAGTATACTTGTCGTCTATTCAACTCCTTGCGACTCTTCCAGATCTGACAGCAGTCGGCTCTCTGCGCTTAGATCTAACGATTATTGTGCTCTTCCTCCTAAGTTTCTGCACTCTTTCTTTCCTAGACTTGGGGGATTTGTCTGCCTCCACAAACTTCGATTGTTCGGTCCTTTGAAAAATCTTCCTCCTGTGGACTTCGTCAACACTTCTTGAGACTGTTATCTCTTCTAAGATTTTATCCTTGTTAGGATTTCAAATAGCTCAACTTGAAAGATTTTCTCAAAAAAAGAAAATTCTTCTCTCCCACCTGGCACTTGTCTTTCTGGTTCTTCAATGATTAGTCGTTTCAAGTTCCTATGCATTCCTTGCATATGGAATCTTAAAGTTTCCTATGTTTTTCTCTGAACCTCCCTCCCTAAATCATTCCTTGATTCAATCGATGCACACTTTTCATTGGGAAATGCACACCTTGCATACACGGTTCAGTAGAAGAACAACTGAAACTTATCCAGTCCCTTTATGGATTCATATAGTCACTCTCTCAATCATTCATACATAGAAAATGGACTATAACTACTACGCATAGACAAAATAACATACCTCCATTCATACTCAAGATGAACACAACTCAAGCAAACACGGAACAATTTTCGTCTATTCTATTCATTCATAAAAACGAAAATTACATAGTGTTTCTACTCCACTCTATTATGTTCTACTTGATCTCCTACTGCTACTCATTTATGCATCCCTATTACAATGCAATTGAAAAACTATCTAAGGACCGGCTCCCTGAGCTCTCTCGTCCTTTCGTGAAATATATTAAATTTAGAATTCAAACTTGTTGGCAGCCATAGTAATTCCTATATTATTCCTTAAAAGATACCTACACAAGGGTTTTGAACCCTCAATACTCGTCGATTTTTTTTTTTAAAACAACGACACCATTATCTTTCGCTTTTGCATACCTGCTTTTTCGTTTTCATTTTCACGACTGCAAGCGTGAAAACCCACAGTTGGAATTCATGTTGTGATCTTTTGGATTGTTATGAACCTATTTGTTTATGTGGTTACAACTCGTTGATATCAAATACACCACTGGTCACATATTTATCAAAAACACCCAATATTTATGCATTTGACTATTGTTAATATGTTGTCAATTTACATAAACTTCGACGCAATGGTTTGATTAAACACATTATTTTTGGGGTCAAATCATGGTTATGTGATAACTAATTTGACATGTTGTTTAAAATTAATTTGGATATGCACTTGTGATTTGAATGTAACATTTTACCAAGGCATCGTCGATTGTACAGCCCGACATGATATTTTTGCATGGTCCCAATTTACTTCACCACCCTCACACGCATAAGCATTAACCCTCTCTCTTTCATTTCGGGTTGCCTTTTCTTGTTTTGGGGAAGCTGCGGGAAAATAGTTCTGTGTATACCCTGTCAAACCCCCTCGCCGATTACCCTGTTGATCTTGTGCTATTTTCTATGGCTCCTGTAGTGTGAATCGAGCCCAACGGTGTCCAAACTTTGTTGTTGTTTGATAACGCCCAAGAGGACCTAGAGAGGAATGGTTGGTTGGTTTCTATTGAGAAGTTCGAGGGTTTCAACCTGGTAGTCGCTCAACAATTTGCACTTACATTCGATGGGTGCAGAGCCAAAATTGGAGACATCCAGCTCGAGTTGAACGAGGATTTCCTTAGCTTAGCCACTGGTCTTCCAGCCGAAGGGAAAAAATGGTTTAAAAATTCAAAGGTTGATGAAGTACCATGGCCACTATTGTTTACCTCAAGGAGGATCAATAGTTGCGACAAAGGTATGCCGGTTACAGCTCTTAAATCTCGATGGCAAGATTTGTTGGCTATTATCAAGCAGTTCATTACATGCGAGGGTAGATACGGTTTAGTTTTCCTATACCACCTCCGACTGCTCAAGAGTTTCATAGATTTTCCTTTAAATATGCTACATTTCCTCCTTCGGAGTTTATATAAAATGGATAAACATTTCAAGAGGGAGAAAGGCGACTCCATCCTCTTCCACCACTGTTTAATTAAAATTATTTTGGTTCATTAGTTGAAGGTGAATGGCGATTGTTGGGACGCTTTCTTGTTGAGGAATGGTTTTGCCAGTCCTGAAATTGGACAAGTTGACAAAACTGTTGTTACAGAAACCCTTGTCGGGCCTGTCATTCCCCCTCCTACACTCTTTCCCTCTATTAAACCCTCAACCTACCGGAACAATGCCCAACCCGACACCCTACCTGACTCATGTCTAAAAGACAGTGGTAAGCCTATTAAGAGGTTTGCAAAGGAAAAGGGAAAAATCAATAATGATATCAATTGCAAAGGTAAAAAGGCCGCGCGCTGGGTATCAAGGTGTGCTTGTAACAAACCTAAAGAAAATGGGACCAAAATCCAATTCTGTTGAGTGAAGATTTCGATTCCGAAATCGAACGATTTCTCACCAAGGAGTATCCATACTCACATGGCCTTTGTTCATCCAAGCCCTATGACTATGTGACGAACCTCCCACCATGTCTTAAAGATGACCCTAACTACCCTGGGATCAAACTCGACAGAGGAACTGATGGCCAATTCAGAAGTTCCTCACCTGTGAATGCACAGCCTGATCAACCACAGTGCAATGAATGCAAGTCGTGGCTCGACCAATATTATACAGACGTCCCTTTGCTCCAATATCGAATCAATTCCTTGGAGGACCGAGTAAATGTGCTAACCAAAGAAAATGACAGGTTGCTAGATAATGATAAAAGACAGAAGACCACAGGCTCTGTTGTTTTAAAAAATGTAGAGGCGACCACTGCCATTGTTAATTCAAAAATAGCTTGATCAAATCGAATCCCTGAAACCGAGGTATGGTATTTCAAAAATGATTTTAAAATGATTTTGTTTGTTTTGAATTAGCATATAGGATTTTTTGGCTTAAATCGCATCCATTTTTGTTTGATTGAATGAATAAAACACGATTCTGTTTATAATAATAACTAGCTATAGAATCGTGAGATTCTGTCGCTAGTTATGAAAATTTGAATTGTTTTGATTTTACAACTAAAATACAATCTGAAAATCATGTATTCTTGTGCATTGACAGGTACACACGAATTTTAAAGGAGATTGGATCGACTATGGCATCTTTGAACATGCTTTTTCTTTACATAGTTTTGGATTAGGCTGTTAGTTTTAGATAGAAATAGGAATTTGGGAGATTGTATTCCCATAATTTTTGCAACAACTTTGATAATTTCCACAAGGAATGTTTTGATCTTATGGCCTTTATATATGTATTATTTTTGTAAACAAGGATCATCGCTACTTGGGAGCAGAGACTATGGATCGGTGATTATTCAAACTCGAATGAAAGTGGATGTTTGTATGGCTTTAGCTTCAATATATCATACTTTTGTTCAAGTTTTTGTTCATTTCAATTTGTAATCAATTTTTTTACTACTTTAGATATCATAATTTGTTACAGGTTGATGTGATGGGATTTAAATATTGTCCATATTTGATGTCTCTCATTTTATATACTACAATAAATCTGTTTACGTTTGATGATCAGAAGGTTAATCTTCTTTCTTCAATGAACAATTATATAAAAATTATCATACTCAAATTTATCTTAATATGATCGTTTGTCACATGATAAATTGTTGTTGCTACATATTTTATTTGTTTTGTCATTAACATTCAAAGCGTTGTTGCTTCGTGTTTACGTGAAGTATTGGAAAATCTGGTGTGGGTTGGCCTCATCAAATAGTGAACGCAGATGCTATGTACAGGACGAGTAGGAGATGATAATTTTAGGTCAGTTTGCTATTTTCATTTTAATAGTTTAATTAATATAAGAATTTTCTGTAGTTTAGATACATAGTACAGATTGTTATTTTTATTGGTTATCTAGATAGCTGCCCTCTCATTTTCTGTTTATAAAAGTTATGAAAAATCAAAAAAAAAAAAAAACCAGCTTCGCTGTCATAAATCAATTCGTATATGATTTTGCAGATTTCGATCAAAACTTGCATTTTGTGAATACTGTACATATGATATAGATTTAAATATATCAATACACTGTACATTTAATAAGTAGCATTACTATTTTAGTAATATTAATTAGCGAGCTGTGAATATATATATTAGACTTGTATATAGTTGCAACAGTTGTTTTTCACTTAGTTAGTTTCTTTAGTTTGGCTTTTTCACTTTCCTAGGACTTAGATCGGCCAACGGAGCCGCTAAACCCATCAGAGTGGATTAATTCAAACGGCTTGGGTTATTTAGACAACCCTGGACCGGATTCACTCCTCCAGTTGACGAGCGGTCAATTTCGCCCGTCAACAAATGGTGCTAGAAGGAGGGCCAGACTGACAAGTTGGCCTTATAGGAGTCTTTGTTTTGAATTTAATTAATTTTCCATGGCTCCCCAAATCACTGTGTTGGAACATGCTTTCAACTTCTCATTACCCAACGTTCCCAACGAAATAGTCTCTCGCTTGTCCAAACTCACCTTTGATGGCCGAGGCAATATATCTTCTAAAGACCACCTTAACAAGTTTTGGTGCAAATGCATCAAACATGACATCTCAGATTTAAGAGTTTTATGCAGACTTTTCTCTTTTACTTTTAGAGGTCGGATTAAACATTGGTTTGAATTCTTCCCAGCATGTCACATTTTTGATTGGTTTCAATTTGTATATGAGTTTCTAGATGCTTTTGAAATTTATGATTTCGATCAATTATGTGAAGAATTTCATACTTCGCTAATCAACGATGATTCATCTTTAGAAGACTTTTTGACAAGAGTCTATCATATCCTTTGTAAATTTAATCTTGATAACATGTCATTTTCATTAAATCTCTTCTATGATGCTTCCATCCCTTCCATCCAGTCATATTCAATCACGAATGAAGAACCAATTGCAAATCCTATCACTCAACTGCAAGAACAAACTTCTTCGCAAGAAGAGAAAAATCCTTCCGACAATGTTGAACAAGCTAGGGAGGTAGAATCTATTGACCAGGTTCTTATTGACAACCAAATTGGTTTTTCCTTTGAATCATTGTATTTTCAGTCTATGACTAGTATGGAAGAA
>ML780429.1:193482-217264 GCA_009831015.1 Picea engelmannii | reverse complement strand
TTTTCTTTCAAATCTGTCTTCGCTGGTGTGTTTTGTTTCCTTTTATGCTTATCAGTCTTTCTTTTTGAAACACACATGCCTGCATCATGGGCTAGCTTAGACAAAGAGAACAGAAAAATTTCCCCTCTGAAATGATTACTGAAGATTGTCTAAACATCAATTATGATATGCCTCTGAAGTTTATAGCCATGTTAAAGAAAGCTTGTTGTTTGAAAAGTGTTTCTTGATTTCAATATGTAACTTAATCTTTTCACGATTATCCATAAAAATTTCTTCTTACGCTGTCCCTGTTCCTTAAGAGAACAACTCAGAGATGTCTCCCTGCATTTGAAGGTCGATCTACCAATAAAACATCTCTAGAGCTTAATGAAGGACAATTAAAGAATTCTCTCAAGGTCTGTAATTTATTAAAATATGTCCAAAATATCACAATTTTCAGCGTCACCCCGCTCGATTAAATATCTTTAAAACCAAATAAATCATTAAAGAGCTGTGGGAAGTGCTTGTAAACCCGCCGAGATACTGAACAGGCCCGCTGGAAGCGAAGCAATGTCGGGTATATGAAAATTCTCAGATATGTAATCTTTTGACCTTAAATGTCCTTTATTCTGATCTGGAACTTCTTGGCAGGATACAGATATTGGAGTGGGTTAAATGGAAACCCCGTCGAGGCTATGGACGCCTGCTGGAAACAGTGGCTCTGTCAACAGTATTGGACATTTTAACCTTAATATCGTGACTCGCTTTTGTTTATATGGTCATCAGTTTTCATCTTTTAAAATAACAAGCTGGAATTTTTATGATTGATGATGATGTTCAAACAGTTTTCCGGTTGTTTTCGAGTGGGAGTTTTTCTCAGTATCCTAATCTAGACTTCTTCGTTTGGTAGAGATAACTGCTTCTACCAGTGTGTCGCCATTGTTGGTAGCCATAGTAATTCCTATCTTATTCCTTACAAGTTGCCTACACAATGGTTTTGAACCCTCAATACTCGTCGAAACTTTTTTTTTTTAAAAGACGACACCATTATCTTTCACTTTTGCATACCTGCTTTTTTGTTTTCATTTTCATGACTGCAAGCGTGAAAACCCACAGTTGGAAATCATGTTGTGATCTTTTGGATTGTTATGAACCTATTTGTTTATGTGGTTACAACTCTTTGATCTCAAATACACCACTGGTCACATATTTATCAAAAACACCCAATATTTATGCATTTCACTATTGTTAATATGGTGTCAATTTACATAAACTTCGACACAATAGTTTGATTAAACACATTATTTTTGGGGTCAAATCATGGTTATGTGATAATTCATTTGACATGTTGTTTAAAACTCATTTGGATATGCACTTGTGATTTGAATGTAACATTTTACCAAGGCATCGTCGATTGTACAACCCGACATGATATTTTTGCATGGTCCCAATTTACTCCACCACCCTCGCACACATAAGCATTAACGCTTTGTATTGCATTTCGGGCTGCCTTTGCTTGTTTTGGGGAAGTTGTGCGAAAATGGTTTTGTGTCTACCCTGTCAAACCTCCTCGTCGATTACCCTGTTGATCTTGTGTTATTTTCTATGGCTCCTGTAGTGCAAATGGAGCCCAATGGTGTCCAAACTTTGTTGTTGTTTGATAATGACCGAGAGGACCTAGAGATGAATGGTTGGTTGGTTTTTATTGAGAATTTTGAGGGTTTCAACCTGGCAATTGCTCAACAATTTTCGCTTACATTCAATGGGTGCAGAGCCAAAATTGGCGACATCTAGCTCGAGTTGAACGAGGATTTCCTTAGCTCAGCCACTGGTCTGCCAGCCGAAGGGAAAAAATGGTTTAAAAATTTGAAGGTTGATGAAGTACCATGGTCACTGTTGTTTACCTCAAGGAGGATCAATAGTTGCAACAAAGGTATGTTGGTTACAGCTCTTAAATCTCAATGGCATTATTTGTTGGCGATTATCAAGCAGTTCATTACATGTGAGGGTAGATACGATTTAGTTTTCCTATACCACCTTCGGTTGCTCATGAGTTTCATAGATTTTCCTTTAAATATGCCACATTTCCTCCTTCGGAGTTTATATAAAATGGATAAACATTTCAAGAGGGAGAAAGCCGACTCCAACCTCTTCCACGATTGTTTATTTAAAATTATTTTGGTTCATCAGTTGACAGTGAATGACAATTGTTGGGACGCTTTCTTGTTGAGGAATGGTTTTGCCAGTCCTGAAATTGGACAAGTTGACAAAACTGTTGTTACAGAAACCCTTTCCGGGCCTGTCATTCCCCCTCCTACGTTCTTTCCCTCTGTTAAACCCTCGACCTACCCGAACAATGCCCAACCCGACACCCTGCCTGAATCATGTCTAAAAGACAATGGTAAGCCTGTTAAGAGGTCTACAAAGGAAAAGGGAAAAATCAATAATGATATCAATTGCAAAGGTAAAAAGGCCGCCCGTTGGGTATCAAGGTGTGCTCATAACAAACCTAAAGAAAACGCAGACCAAAAGCCAATTTTGTTGAGTGAAGATTCCGATTCTGAAATCGAACGATTTCTAATCGAGTATCCATACTCACACGACCTTTGTTCATCCAAGCCCTATGACTATGTGAAAAACCTCTCACCATGTCTTAAAGATGACCCTAACTACCCTAGGATCAAACTCGATAGAGGAACTGATGGTCAATTCAGAAGTTCCTCACCTCTGAATGCACAGCCTGATCAACCACAGTGCAATGAATGCAAGTTGTGGCTCGACCGATATTATACAGACATCCATTTGCTCCAATATCGAATCAAGTCCTGGAGGACCGAGTAAATGTGCTAACTAAAGAAAATGACAAGGTCCTAGCTAATGATAAAAGGAAGAAGACCACATGCTTTGTTGTTTTAAAAAATGTAGAGGCGGCCACTGCCATTGTTAATTCAAAAATAGCTTGATCAAATCGAATCCCTGAAACCGAGGTATGGTATTTCAAAAATGATTTTGTTTGTTTTGAATTAGCATATAGGATTTGTTAGCTTAAATCACATCCATTTCTATTTTTATTGAATGAATGAAACACGTAGCTATAGAATCGTGAGATTCTGTAGCTAGTTATGAAAATTTGAATTGTTTTGATTTTACAACTAAAATACAATCTAAAAATCATGTATTCTTGTGCATTGACAGGTACACATGAATTTTAAAGGAGATTGGATCAACTGTGGCATCTTTGAACATGCTTTTTCTTTACATAGTTTTGGATTAGGCTGTTAGTTTTAGATAGAAATAGGAATTTGGGAGATTGTATTCCCATAATTTTTGCAACAGCTTTGATAATTTCCACAAGGAATGTTTTGATCCTGTGGCCTTTATATATGTATTATTTTTGTAAACAAGGATCATCGTTGCTTGGGAGAAGAGACTACGGATTGGTGATTATTCATACTCGAATGAAAGTGGATGTTTGTACGGCTTTGGCTTCAATATATCATACTTTTGTTCAAGTTTTTGTTCATTTCAATTTGTAATCAAATTTTTGACTACTTTAGATATCATAATTTGTTACAAGTTGATGTGATGGGATTTAAATAGTGTCCATATTTGATGTCTCTCATTTTATATACAACAATAAATCTGTTTACGTTTGATGATCATAAGGTTAATCTTCTTTGTTCAATGAACATTTATATACAAATTATCATACTCAGATTTATCTTAATATGATCGTTTGTCACATGATAAATTGTTGTTGCTACATATTTTATTTGTTCTGTCATTAGCATTCAAAGCATTGTTGCTTCTTGTTTACATGAAGTATTGGAAAATCTGGTGCAGGTTGGCCTCATCAAATAGTGAACGCAAATGCTATGTACAGGACGAGTAGGAGATGATAATTTCAGGTCAGTTTGCTATTTTCATTTTAATAGTCTAATTAATATAAGAATTTTTTGTAGTTTAGATACACAGTACAGATTGCTATTTTTATTGCTTAGCTAGATAGTTGCCCTCTCATTTTCTATTTATAAAAGTTATAAAAAATCAAAAAAAAAAAAACACCAGCTTCGCTGTCATAAATCAATTTGTATATGATTTTGCAGATTTCGATCAAAACTTTCATTTTGTGAATACTGTACATATGATAGAGATTTAAATATATCAATACACTGTACATTTAGTAAGTAGGATTACTATTTTAGTAATATTAATTAGTGAACTGTGAATATATATTAGACTTGTATATAGTTGCAACAACTGTTTTTCACTTAGTTTCTTTAGTTTAGTTTTTTCACTTTCCTAGGACTTAGATCAGCCAACGGAGCCGCTAAACCCGTCGGAGTGGATTAATCCAAATGTATTGGGTTATTTAGACAACCCCAAACCAAATTCACTCCTCCAGTTGACGAGCGGTCAATTTCCTCCGTCAACAAAACTATCACCTAACTAGTGTTGCTATTACAATAACTGCTAATTACTATCAGGCAAAGTCAACACTCCATGTCTGCGATCTCTTATAGTCCTGAAGACTTTACAAACAAGTTACAATTTAAAATGTTGTTTCAAAAATATCCCAACAACAAATTTAATTTTTGAATAAATGCTTGATTTGAACTCTACATTGTTGAGATGTCATTCTTCTCTCCTCCAGATGTGCGTTGATGGATATGAAGGCGATGCTCCTGCATCATAATCCTCTGGTTAAAATATTTCATTGACTCCTATCCATGAGCTCCAGTACTCTCTTCCCATGCTTCAAACTTTCAGGTTCTGTGACCAAACTTCCATCTTCCCTTGGATGATCTTTCCACTTTACTAAGTACTCGGGATATGTTTTCCTCCTGGTTTTCTTTCCATCCCTCTATTCAATAATAGTCTCCATCTAAGGTATTTCTGATGTGGGCAATTGCTCTTCCCACTGAATCACTTGCTGATCATCTACCTATCTTGCTTCATCCCTCTAGTAACGATATAGGTCTGCAACATTCAATATCGGTGATATCCCAACGTTGTCCAACAACTCAATCTCATAAGCATTGGCTCCGAATTTTCTGAGAATTTTACATGGTCCGATATTTTTCATCTTTAATTTATTGTACATTCCCCTTGGGAATATCTCTTTTCTCATATGAGCTAAA
Organism: Picea engelmannii; assembly: GCA_009831015.1. Taxonomy (NCBI): domain Eukaryota; kingdom Viridiplantae; phylum Streptophyta; class Pinopsida; order Pinales; family Pinaceae; genus Picea; species Picea engelmannii. Next base: position 212,144 of record ML780429.1, on the reverse strand, counting down.
ACTTCATCCCCAACTTCAAATTGAATTTCTCTTCTCCTCTGGTCAATTTTTCTCTTGTATTTCTGATTATTGTCTTGTAGCTTCTCTCTGACTTTGTCATGGATTTTCCGCATCTCTGCTGCGAACTCTTCTTCTCCAGCACTTCTAAACTCATGTTGACTCAATTTCCTCAATTCTTTGATCCCCCTTGGCTGTATTCCATACACAATTTCAAATGGACTTTTTCCTGTGCTCCTGGTCATTGAATTGTTGAGCGCAAATTCTGCCTATGCTAGAATTTGATTCCATTGTCGACCTTGCTCAGTGAATAAGCTTCTTAACAAGTTTCCCAAACTTATGTTTACAACTTCGGTCTGTCCATCCATCTAAGGGTGATATGATGAACTAAAATATAAGTTCGTCCCCAGCCTCTTCCATAGCATCCTCCAAAAGTGTCCTACGAATTTTGTGTCCCTGTCTGAAACTATACTCCTCAACAATCCATGTAGTCTCATGACTTATCTGAAAAACAAATTGGCGATGTGTGTGGCATCGTTTGTCTTCTGGAATGGTATGAAATGTGCCATTTTCGAGAATCTATCCACAATAAAAAATATGGAATCACTCCCTTTTTGAGTTTTGGGCAATCCCAAAACAAAGTCCATGTTGATTGCATCCCACAGTCTTTCTGGAATTGGAAATGGTTGATACAAACCAGTGTTCTATTGTCTCCCTTTTGCATACTGAAAAATTATGCATTTCTTCATGAACTTCTTCACTTCTTCCCTCATGCTCGACCAATAATACGAATTGCTCAACTGTGCAAACGTCTTCTCATGACCAAAACATCCAGCTAAACCTCCATTGTATTTTTCTTTCAGCAGGTTGTCTCTCATTGAGCACTTTGGAATACATAATTGGATCCCTTTGAACATTAATCCATCCTAAATTAAATATTCAATCCATGGGCTTTTGTCTCCCAATAAAGGATTTTTTTATGCCTCATAATCTTCTTTGAAATCTGCATCTTCTTCATACATCTCCTTGAGGTGTTCGAACCCCAATGTCTCCACCTGGAATTCCTATACAATCAAACTCCTTCTACTCAAAGCATCTGCAACTTTGTTATCCTTTCCAGCTATATGCTTGATAACGAAATTAAAATTTTGCATGTTTTTTATTCAACTTTTCTTGCCTAGTAATAAATTGCAAAGCATGATTATCACTATACAAGACAAATTATTTAGGAATTAAATAGTGCCTCCATTTTTTCAAAGCTTGGATCACTGCATAGAAATCCTTGTCATATGTGGAATACTTTTTCTTGGAATAATTCATTTTCTTGCTGAAATAAGCAATCGACCTATTGTCCTGGCTCAATACTACTCCAATAGAAAATTTGCTTGCATCACACTTCACCTGAAATGTTTTCCCAAAATCTGGCAAGACCAGAATTGGCTGCTCTATGATTTTCTCCTTCAATACTTTGAAACTTTTCTCGGCTTCCTCCATCCAACTAAAGGACTTGTGTTTCTTTTTCACAGTGTCTAGAATGGGTGCACATATGCCACTGAAATTTCTGATAAATTTCCTATAAAAACTCGCTAACCCATGAAAAATTCTTACCTCAAATATACTGCTCGGTGATGGCCATTCTCTAATCACTTTCACTTTTTCTGGGTCCATCTTCAATTCATTTGAAAAGATTACGAAACCCAAGTATATGAGTTACTTCTTTATAAAAGAACTTTTCTTCAGATTTATCAGCAATTGCTCTTGCTGCAATCTTTCCATCACTGTTGTTAAATGTATTAAGTGTTCTCCTTTTGTTTTGCTGAAGATTAGTATGTCATCCAGATATACTATGCTAAATTTTCTTATGAAGTCTTTCCACACTTCATTCATCAATCTCATGAATGCACTAGGTGCATTTTTCAACCCAAACGACATGACCATCCATTCAAACAATCCTTCATTTGTCTTGAATGTTGTTTTCCATTCATCTCCCTCTCTCATTCGGATTTGATGATATCCACTCTTCAAGTCTATCTTTGAGAAATAGCTTGCTCCACTCAAACAGTCCATCAAATCGTCCATCCTTGGTAAAGGAAATATGTACCGAATGGTTATCTTGTTGATGACTCGAGAATCTGTACACATTCTCCATCCTCCATCTTTCCTTAGGATTAATATAGTTGGTACTGCACATGGGCTTAGGCTTTCCCTGACTAACCCTTTGTCCAACAACTCCTGGACTTGGCTTTTGACCTCCTCATTCTCTCTAGGCGTCAACCTATAGGCATCTATGTTTGGTAGACTAGCTCCTGGAATAAGGTCAATGTGATGGCTTATGCTCTTGATGGGTGGCAATGAGTGTGGTAACTCATCTACAACTATATCAACAAAGTTTTCTAACAGTTCCTGGATTTCTATATGAAAATATTCTACATAAGTATTTGTAAGGATCACTCTCGGCTTCCGCACAACAACAAATTATATTTCTTTCTCTCCCTTGACTTCTTTTAAGATCTCCTTCCCACTCATGAGAAGTATGCTTGAACTATCTTCTGCCTTTGGCTCTTTGGCTTCTATGGGTAACAACATATGTGTTCTACCATTTTTTTCTAGAGTATAGGTATTCTTTCTACCATCATGAATAAATTTTTGGTCATATTTCCATGGCCTCCCCAATAAAATATGATAGACATCTATAGGGATTACATCACACAATATTTCATATTTGTAACCTCCTATTTTAAATTCAACTTGGCATTGCGGACTTACCATGACTTGATGTCCTTTCTGCAACCACGATACCTTGTATGGCTTTGGATGTGCAGTCGTCTAGAGGTCTAGCTTCTCCACCATATATGTGGATATGAGATTGTCAGTGCTTCCACTGTCTATGATCACCTTGCAAACTCTGTCTTTTGACTTGCAAGCAGTTCTGAACAGGCTTGTCCACTGAACTGGTTCCTCTAGCTCCTTTTCTGGTTTGAGAAGAAATTTCCTCATCATGAGGTTTCCTCCTCCTTTTGCGGCTTTTGGTTCCACATGCTTCTCTGCTTCAGCAATGTGTGCTTCTCCGCCTTCTCATTTTCTATCTGGACATTCCCACGATTTATGCCCTTCCTTTCCGTAGGTGTAGCATTTAACTACGCCACCTCTAGCTCTTCCTCTTCCTCTTCCCCTGGAAAAAAAATTCCGTCCACCTCTAGCTCTTCCTCTTCTTCCCCTAGAAAAAGAACTTCATCCACCATATTTTCATGTTGATCTCTTCTTGAATTTCATATCTCAGCCCATAGATATATTTGGTTGTCTTCTCATCTTCATTCTCTTTCTTTCTAGCCCTAATGTTTAGTAGGTAAATTTATTCAGTGTACTCCTTCACTGATAAACCTCTTTGTTTCAGGTTATACAATATTCTATAATGATTAATCTGGTAATCCTTAGGGATAAACTTAGCTTTCATCTTAGCTACCATCCTATCCCAGCTTTTAATTTTCTATTTACCATTTCTTCTGCGTTCAGCTTGCAATTCATCCCACTATAACGTTGCATGACCTTTCAGTCTTGTCACTGCATGCTTTACCATATTTTATTCTCCGATATCTTCATAATCGAAGTATTTATCCATGGCACGTACCCAGTCTAAAAATTCTTCTACTTCCAAATTTCCCTCATACATAGGTACCTCTATCCTTGCTCTAGCGCCTATTTTTGAAACAACTTTGATCAAGCGGTCCTATGCAGCATCCTCGGCTACATTTTCTCCAGCTTCTGCCTTTTCTACACTCTCATCCTCACTAATATCACCAGCATCTAGTGCTCTTTGCCGCGTTGTCTCCATGGCATCCAATCTCATTCGAAGTCGCCTCATTTCTTCTTCTATCTCTGCATTCTCTCTGCGTCTCCTTGGCGGCATGACTCCACTGCATTACCTTCAACAGAGATCAAATTTCTTTGATATCAAAAATGATACCAACTTCCCTTCTTTCTTATTTTTTCCTCTGTATGCACACAAATTTAAGTCTTGGCTCTGATACCACCTGATGCAAACCCCCTACCGCAGTGGGGTCTGCGACCTCCCGGTCACTGGATCGTCTTCTAACTTTGAGCTAGAACAACTCTTTCAGGTCCTCACTAGAACCCTGCAAATCAGATCCATAGGTCCTATTCTGAACCAAGCTGGCTCTTATAAACACCAAGCGTGAGCTCCACTCCACACGACCAAGGGCCATGACCACACCCTTGTTTTCCAAGGCGCTTCATGATTTGTGGTTCGGGACTTCTCGGGGGACCAACTCTCGAATCTTCTACATTGAATGTTGAAAAGACTTAATCGACGGTTATATCCTCCATATATCCCTTCACGCAATCGTTCGTTGTGACCCGGGCCTAACCCAAAAGGTGGTTTTCGTGAATTAGGACTTCCAAAGTTGAGTGTCCCGCCTCTCTACTTCTCAGAACCCCAAAGTCTGACTAGGGCTCTAGATAAGCACTAGACCTCTTCTCTTTACTCGTGATGTGACCTCCGACTAGGCCCAAGTATCGGCGCCTATTCATTTCATGTTTCACGGATCATAGACCCATGAACAATGTTACCTCCACTCCAAACTCCCGGTATGCAAAATTCCGAAAGGATTTTCTTCTGGACAATCCAACGGTCCAAATTCTCCCCTTGATGCACGATTCAGATCAAATTTCGACGATCTTATTTTCGGGATTTTTTTGGAAAGAGGGTTCAAAGACTCCCTCTCTTGTGGTTCCCAGTCCACGAAATGCCAAAACCTCCCTTGGGAAATATACGATGTAGATTTCTCTATACTGATGGCCACGATCTTGTCATTGGTTTTGTGAAACGTCTCTCGACTTCCACGTGCCTCAACTCTTAGTCTCTCACCCAATTGATGTGTGTCCTCTGTGAGATCCGGCGGTCTTCGGGATTTCACAATACGCGAGTTCGAAGAAACTTCACTCTTGTTTCTCCAAACACCAAATGCCGAAATCCTCCTTTGGACACAATGTTCTAAGGTTCGTGCTACTTCTACAGATCTGACGGTTGTCGACAAATCGAAACTTGCTCTCGAAGTATACTTGTCATCCATTCAACTCCTCACGACTCTTCCAGATCAGATGACAATTGGCTCTCTGAGCTCAGATCTGATGATTAATGTGCTCTTCCTCCTAAGTTTCAACGCTCTTTCTTTCCTACACTTGGGGAATTTTTTTGCCTCCACAAACTTCGATTCTTCACCCCTTCGATGAATCTTCCTCCTGTGGACTTCGTCAACACTTCTTGAGAGTGTTATCTCTTCTGATATTTTATCCCTGGTAGGATTTCAAATATCTCAACTTGAAGGATTATCTCAAAAAAATAAAATACTTCTTGCCCACCTGGCACTCGTCTTTCTGGTTCTTCGATGCTTAGTCATTTCAAGGTCCTGTGCACTCCTTGCGTCTAGAATCTTAAAGTTTCCTATGTTTTTCTCTGAACCTCCCTCCCTGAATCGTTCCTTGATTCAGTCGATACACACTTTGCGTTAGGGAATACACACTTTGCATACACGGTTCAATAGAAGAACAACTGAAACTTATCCAGTCTCGTTATGGATTCATACAATCACTCTCTCAATCATTTATACATAGAAAATGGATTGTAACTACTATGCATACACAAAATAACATACCTCCATTCATACTCAAGATGAACACAACTCAAGAAAACCCGAGACAATTTTCGTTTGTTCTATTCATTCATAAAAATGAAAATTACATAGTGTTTCTACTCTACTCTATTATGTTCTACTTGATCTTCGACTGCTACTCATCTATGAATCCTTATTACAATGCAATTGAAAAACTATCTAAGGACCGGCTCCTTGAGCTCTCTCGTCCTTTCCTGAAATCTATTAAATTCAGAATTCAAACTATCACCTAACTAGTGTTGCTATTACAATAACTCCTAATTACTATCAGGTAGATTGATGCAGACCCCCAAACCCTCGGATCGAGGTCCGTGCAGGATCGTTCTAAATCTTCCCTTAGATTCTAATTGACTCTTTGGTTTCCCCTCGAGGGATACCTTTCACACACAATAGTGTATCCACAGGTCCTTATGAGTGTGCCCCATGATCAAACACGAAGCATCAACCCAAATCTCCCGACCCGAAATAGGATCATGTCTTTCGCAAATTCAGAACTTTGGATCTCATGACCTCACGACTCTTGTTGCCGAGTTCTCGACCCTTCCAATGCTGAAACCTGAAATGTCGATTCACTGAAACGTCTAGCTGCGTCCTCCTCCACAGTCATATCGTGTTTCGTGATTTCAAGAATCTCTGAACAAATAACCCTACCTCTTGTCCACGAAAGTACCAAAATTCGAACTCTGATATGTTCAATCAAAGACTGGCTTCCTAATGAGTCTTTTCACCGATTCAGAATCTCACACTTCGCGACTTCACGAATTCTAATACAAGACTTCTGACTCTCCAACCTACAAAAACCTGAAATAGTCTATGAAGCTTTGACTTCGTCTGGTGAAAAATATGCCACCTGTCTGCTTCACTGTCCTCTATCTTTGACGCGAATTCCCTATCCCTTCAAACCTCTGAACTCCGAAATGAGAGTTCACGAGAGATCCGACGGCTCTCGTAACTTTGCAATTTCTCCTCTAAGAATTTCGTTCACTTGTTCCTTCCTTGACAACTTCTGTGAAATAATCTAAGCTTATTCCCTATGAACTTTGCTTCTATTAGTTGACTTCAACCCTTGTCTCCCTTTGAAGTAGTTCGACATTGTCCTCCTTTGAACACTTCAATGACGCTACCCCTTCTGATTTTTCTTTACAATTTCAAGTCTTCAAAAAAGACTCTTGCATGGACTCCTTGCAGAAATTCCTCAAATACTTTTTAAGTAGTTGAATTCCTGACTCTGTGCACCCTCCTGCAACAACAGTCCTTCAATTCACCCCTTGGTTGATAAGTTTTGAGCTTTCAACCAGCCTGTGCACACCTTGCACAGCTTCTTTGCTTCACTTGCACTTCTGTGGGAATGAGAACAATGGTATCTCTCCTGAACTTTTAGAGATAAACTTTGAACCTTGTCGACACACTCCTTGGAGATGATTTCATTGCACTCCTTGCAAGAACTTCTCTCACTCAGGTAGAGAAACAATTGAAACTCATCCTCTCTCTCTCTCTCTCAGATTTCAAACATTCAACATGAAATCATACATACACACACTATTAAAGAAAATGCATAACAGAGAGAATAAACGCCCATGAGCATATCATTAAGCATGTATACACATAAAGCATCATAACACCATGAATCTGAATCAAATCTCTTTACATTAATTCAAACTTCTATACATGGGTTCTTCTTCCCAACTCTCTGCTACAACTCTCTCTTTCTCCTCTATGCTCAATGATACAGTTCTCTCTCTCTCTAATGTTACAATGATACAAAGGTGAGGGTGTCTATAGTCGGGTTTCCCTCCTATGCTCTAAAATGTCTAATCTATTAATTCAAACCTACCTACTTTCATTAACTATGCATAAATGCCTTAATGTTTTACATATGAGAGCAATCGCTCAAGATCTGTTTACAATATGCAAGTAGGCTTCCCTCTAACTATTACATTAATGTTTCAAAAATATTTCAAAACGTGCGTTGGTGGCCTTCCAGCTGTCTTCCCCTTCACACTCGCTTGACTACTTACGATGCTCCTGCATCATACTCCCTCGCTTGAAAATTTTCATGAACTCCTATTCATGAGCTCTTGCATGGTCTATCCATGCTTCTGAATTTCTGCTTCAACTTCCTAGCTGGCATATTCAACTAGATGTCCCTTCCATTTGACCAAGTATTCAAAATATTCTTTCCTCCTGGTCTTCTTGCTAACTCTCTTGTCAATCATGATTTCTATCTACGACTTTTTAGCTACAGGCATTTTCTTACTCCACTGAACCTTTGTCTGTTCATGCTCTTCTCCTGCTTCTCCATATTTGTAAGGGTACAAATCCACAATATTGAATATCGGTGAAATTCTGATCCCATCGGGTAATTCAATCTCATATGCGTTTGCCCCAAATTTCTTTATGACCTTGCATGGTCCAATATTTTTCATCTTCAACTTGTTATATGTTCCTCTTGGGAACCTTTCCTTCCTCATATGTGCAAGAATCAGATCACCAACTTCAAATTGAATTTCTCGCCTATGTTGATCTGCTATGTGCTTGTACTCTTGACTCGAATTCTGCAATCGTTCCTTAACTCAGTTGTGAAGTTCCTTCATCGCTTCTGCAAAGTCCTCTGCACTAGCACTTCTGAGTTCATTTTGTTCTAAATATTTCAATTTAGATACTCCCCTTGGCTGCATTCCATATACAATTTGGAATGGAATGTTCCCTGTGCTTCTATTGATCGAATCATTATAAGCAAATTCTGCCTGTAGAAGAATGTGGTCAAATTGACTGTGGTGTTCAGTCACTAGGCTCCTCAACAAATCTTCCAAGCTTGTTTTCACAACTTCTGTCTTCCCATCCATCTGAGGATGATACGCTGAGCTAAATGAAAAATTTCTCCACACTTTTTCCATAAAGTCCTCCAGAAATGTCCCGTGAACTTGGTGTCTCGATTTGAAACTGTACTTCTTGGTAGGCCGTGAAGTCTGACAGCTTCCTTGAAAAACAGGTTCGCAATATGAGTTTCTTCGTTGGTTTTCTGGCATGGTATGAAATGTGCCATTTTTAAAAAAAATTCTACCACCAGAAAGATTGAATCAAATCCTGTTTGTGTCCTTGGTAGTCCCAATATGAAATCCATGCTCACTGCATCCCACGACCTTTCTGGTATGGGTAATGGATGGTACAACCCTATGTTTTTTCTTTTTCCTTTTGTGTGCTGACAAATCCTATATCTGTCCACAAAACTCTTTACATATGTCCTCATCCCTAGCCAAAAATACGAGCCATTCAACTTTGAGAACGTTTTTTCATGACCGAAGTGTCCGACCAATCCTCCACTGTGTTTTTCTTTCAACAAATTCTCCCTCATGGAACATTTTGGAATACATAATTGGTTGCCCCTGAATAATAATCCATCCCGAATCATATATTCGATCCACTGGCTTTTGTCCCTGAGAATTGGATTCTCAGATGCCTCATACGCCTCTTTAAAATCTGGGTCATCCATGTACATTTCTTTGAGGTTATCAAAACCTGAAGTTTTGACTCTGAATTCCTGCATCAACAAACATTTTCTGCTCAAAGCATCAACAACTTTGTTAGCAATTCCAGAAATATGCTTACTGACAAAAGTAAAATTCTGCATTTATTCAACCCATTTTGCATTCTTTTGGTTCAACTTCTCCTATTGAGTCACGAATTGCAAAGTGTGATTATTGATGTATAAAACAAACTCTTTAGGAACCAGATAATGTCTCCAATTCTTCAGCTCTTGTATGACAACATAAAATTCTTTGTCATATGTTGAGTATTTGATCTTTGCTTCATTCAACTTCTCGCTGAAGTATGCAACCGGCTTATCGTCTTGGCTCAAGACCGCCCCAATCGCATATCCACTCGCGTCACACCTGACCTGGAATGTCTTGCTAAAATCTAGCAGAACCAAAATGGGTTGCTCCATGATCTTCTTCTTTAGCAAGTTGAAACTCTTCTCTGCTTCCTTTGTCCAATGAAAATATTTGTGTCTTTTCTTCACCGTATCCATCATTAGTGTGCTAATTCCACTGAAATTTTGGATGAATTTCCTGTAAAAACTAGCTAAACCATGGAAGCTTCGAACTTCAAACGCACTTTTCGGCGATGGCCAATTCTTAATCACTTCTACTTTCTCCGGATCCATCTTCAGCTCATTTGCAGAGATAACAAAACCCAAATAAATGAATTCTGTCCTCATGAATGATGATTTCTTCATATTTATCAACAATTTATCTTGTTGTAATCTTCCCATCACTGTAGCTAAATGCTTCAAGTCTTTTTCTTCTGTCTTGCTAAAAATCAATATATCATCAAGATATACAATGACGAATTTCCCGATGAACTCTTTCAGGACTTCATTCATCAATCTCATGAAATTACTAGGCGCATTTGTTAAGACAAATGACATAACAAGCCATTCATATAGCCCTTCATTCGTCTTGAATGTTGTCTTCCATTCATCACCTTCTCTCATGCGAATCTGATGATATCCACTTTTCAAATCAATATTTGAAAAGAATCTTGCTCCACTCAAGAAATCCATCAAATCATCCATCCTTGGAAATGGAAATTTGTATCTAATGGTAATCTTATTTATCGCCCTTGAGTTTGTACACATTCTCTAGCCTCCATCTTTATTTGGACTGAGCATTGTTGGAACAATGCATGGACTCAAGATTTCCCGAATCAACCCTTTATCCATTAAGTTCTGGACTTGTCTCTTGACCTCTTCATTCTCCTGTGGCATCAATATCTACGCTTCTTTGTTTGGTAAATTGGCTCCAGGTATAATATCAATGTGGTGACTTATACTCTTGATCGATGGCAACGAACGAGGTAGTTCGTCCACTACTATATCAACGAACTCTTCCAGCAACTCTTGGATTTCTTCTGGTAAATCATCCACTCTTATACTGGTCAAAACAATTCTAGGTTTTATGACCACAATAAATTGTGTCTCTTCCTTCTTATTAACCTCATTAAGAAGTTCCTTCCCACTCATGAGAAGTATAGTGTTTCTCACCTCTGGTTTCACTCCTTTATCCTTAATCGGAAACAACATGTGAATTCTCCCATTCTTCTCCATGGTGTATGTGTTCTTTCTCCCATCATGAACCACATTTATGTCATATTTCCATGGTCTTCCCAGCAATAGATGACAAACATCCATGGGAATGACATCACATAGTATTTCATCTTTATATCCTCCTATTTTAAATTCAACTAAACATCGTTTAGTGACATTTACCTGATGTCCTTTTTGTATCCATGAAACTTTGTATGGGCTTGGATGTACGATAGTCTCCAGCACCATATTTTCTACCATCTCTGTAGAAACGAGATTGTCTATTCTACCACTATCCACGATGACTTTGCATACCCTATATTTGGTCTTGCAAGCAGTTTGAAACAGTCTATTCCTTTGGGCTGGGTTCTCTGCCTCCTTCTCTGGTGTTAAGAGAACTTTTCTCATCATTAATGATCTTCTTCCCTCAGCATCATCTGCCTCAACATTCTATCTTTGTTCTTTAGCAATGTGAGTTTCACCCCCTTCTTTCTTCCTATCTGGAAACTCATAAGATTTATGTCCATTTTTCCCACAGACAAATCATTTCACTTCACCTCCTCAACCTCTTCCTCTTCCTCTAGCTCGAGGAAAAGTATTTCCATCATCATACTTCCCTCTTTTTGAGCTTCCTCCTCTCTCATGCTGAGTTTGAGGTTTCTTCCCCTCTTCTTGAGGTCTCTGAGTTTTATCTTGGGAAATTATCTTGCCTCTGGCATGACTTCTTCCTCGACCTCTTTGACCTTGCTTTCGATCAGCTTTTCTTCAGCTTTCAGAGCCATCTGATAAGCATCTTCTACATTCTGAATGATCATCATGCTCATCTCATCTTGGATTTCATATCTCAGACCATTCATGTATCTGGCAACCTTTTCATCATCACTTTCCCGATGACCTGCTCTAATGTTTAGTTTGTAGAATTCTTCAGTGTACTCTTTCACTGTCATTAGCTTTTGTCTCAAATTATGCATTCTATGAAACAGAGTGATTTGATAATCCTTGGGTATGAATTTTTCTTTCATCTTCGCAACCATTCTATCCCAACTCTTGATTTTTTGCTTGCCTTTGTAGCGTATGTCAGCCTGCATTTCATCCCACCATAATGTTGCATTCCTTTTAAGTCTTGTGACAACATGTTTGACCCTCTTGTCTTCCTCGACATCCTCATAGTCGAAGTATTTTTCTAGAGCCCTAATCCAGTCTAGAAGATCTTCAACATCCAGGTTTCCTTCATACATGGGAATCTCCATTTTTTCTCTATCACCTATCCTTGCAATAGCCCTGAATAGGCGTTCATCTACAACATCTTCGACTGCAACTTCTTCTCCATGCCAAACTTACTTTTCACTTTTAGCCTCACTGATATCCCCAGCATCAACTGTGCGCCTCTGTTTTGTCTCCATGGAATCAAGTCTGGCACGTAGTTCGCGCATTTCCCTTTCCACTGCTGGATCAGGTATTGGTCTATCTCTTCTTCTTGGCGGCATGGATGAGAAATATTATTCCTTTCTCTGCTACAGAAAGTAAAGACTCTTTATGTGCTTCTGATACCACTTTGATTTGTACCAAAGTACTCTTCTACCTTCTCGCTTCCTCTACCTAAAATATGCAAACAGAGTCAAGCTCTGATACCACTTTGATGGAGACCCCCGAACCCTCAGATCGAGGTCCATGCAGGATCATTCTAAATCTTCCCTTAGAGTCTAATTGACTCTTTGGTTTCCCCTCAGGAAATACCTTTCACACACAACAGTGTATCCACAGGTCCTTATGAGTGTGCCCTGCGATCAAACACGAAGCATCAACCCAAATCTCCTGACCCAAAATAGGATCACGCCTTTCGCAAATTCAAAACTTCGGATCTCATGACCTCACGACTCCTGTTGCCGAGTTCTCGACCCTTCCAATGATGAAACCCGAAATATCAATTCGTTGAAACGTCTGGCTGCATCCTCCTCCACAGTCGTATTGCGTTTCACGATTTCGAGAATCTCAGAACAAAGACCCCTACCTCTTGTCCGTGAAAGTATTGAAATCTGAACTCCGATATGTTCAATCAAATGTTGGCTCCCCAACGAGTCTTTTCACCGATTCAGAATCTCTCACTTCGCGACTTCACGAATTCTGATACAAGACTTTCGGCTCTCTAGCCTACAAAAACCCGAAATAGTCTACGAAGGTTTGACTTCGTCTGGTGACAAATACGTCACCTGTCCTCTTCACTGTCCTCTATCTCTGACTCGAATTCTCTATCCCTTCAAACCTGTGAACTCTGAAATGAGAGTTCAAGAGAGATTTGAAAGCTCTCATAACTTCACAATTTCTCCTCTAAGAATTTCATCCGCTCGTTCCTTCCTTGACAACTTTTGTAAAATAATCCAAGGTTCTTCCGTATGAACTTTGCTTCTACTGGATGAATTCAAACCTTGTCTCCATTTGAAGTAGTTCAACCTTTTCCTCCTTTGAACACTTCAATGATGCTACCCCTTCTGAGTTTTCTTTGCAATTTCGAGTCTTCAAAAAAGATTCCTTCACGCACTCCTTGCGGAAATCCCTCAAATACTTTTTAAGTAGTTGAATTATCGACTCTGTGCACCCGCCTGTAATAGTAGTCCTTCAATTCACCCCTTGGTTGATAAGTTCTGAGATTTCAACCAGCCTTCACACACCTTGCACGGCTTCTTTGCTTCACCCGCACTTCTGTGGGAATGAGAACAACGGTATCTCTCCTGAGCTTTCAGAGATAAACTCTGAACCTTGTCGATGCACTCCTTGCAGACAATTTCACTGCACTCCTTGCAGAAACTTCTCTCACTCAGGTAGAGAAACAATTGAAACTCATCCTCTCTCTCTCTCTCTCTCAGATTTCAAACATTCAACATGAAATCATACATACACACACTATTAAAGGAAACACATAACAGAGAGAATAAACACCCATGAGCATATGATTCAACATGTATACACATAAAGCATCATAACACCATGAATCGAAATCAAAGCTCTTTACATTAATTCAAACTTTTGTACATGGGTTCTTCTTCTCAACTCTTTGCTACAACTCTCTCTTTCTCCTCTATGCTCAATGATACAATGCTCTGTCTCTAATGTTACAATGATACAAAGGTGAGGGTGTCTATAGTCGGTTTTCCCTCCTATGCTCTAAAATGTCTAATCTATTAATTCAAACCTACCTACTTTCATTAAATATGCATAAATTCCTTAATGTTTTATAGATGAGAGCAATCACTCAAGATCTGTTTACAATATGCAAGTACGCTTCCCTTTAACTATTACATTAATGTTTCAAAAATATTTCAAAACGTGCGTTGGTGGCCTTCCAACTGTCTTCCCCTTCACGCTCACTTGACTACTTACGATGCTCCTACATCACAGAGTCAACACTCCATGTCTGTGATCTCTTACAGTCCTGAAGACTTTACAAACAAGTTACAATTTAAAATGTCGTTTCAAAAATATCCCAACAACCAATTTAATTTATGAATAAATGATTGATTTGAACTTTGCATTGTTGAGATGTCATTATTCTCTCCTCCACGTGTGCGCTGATGGCTGTGAAGGTGATGCTCCTGCACCAGTGAATCCAAATGAAAGTGAGGGTGATGAATTTAATATAGGGACTAATAAAGAACCTAAATTTGTCAATATGTCTAAATCCTTGTCCTAGGAAAATAGAAAGAAATATCTTGAATTAATGAGACAATTGTATGATGTGTTTTCTTGGAGTTATGAAGACCTAAAGGTTTATGATAAAGGAATCATTCAAAATACAATACCAATTAAAGAAGATCAGAAAGATTTCAGAAAACAATTAAGAAGAATAAATCCACTCTTGTTCCGACTCATTAAGAAAGAAATAAGGAAGTTATTTGATGCCAAGATAATTGTTTCTATGAGATTCTCTAAATGGATAGCTAACCTTGTACCTATTAGAAATAGAAATGGAGAAATAAGGCTTTGTATATATTTTATAAATTTGAATAGATTTTCTCTTAAAGACAATTATCCTTTGCCAAAAATGGATCACATCCTCCAAAATATTGTGGGCTCCTAGAGAATGTCAATGTTGGATGGGTTTTCTGGATACAACCAGATTATGGTGCACCTGGATGACCAAGATAAGACAACATTTACAACCCCACGGGGAACTTTTGTGTATACTAAGATGGATTTCAGACTCATAAATGTAGGGGAAACTTTCCAGAGGGCTATGGACATAGGATTTGTTGAGGAGAAATACAAAGTCATTGTGGTTTACTTGGATGATATAACTGTGTATTCATATTCTGACAGTGAACATTTTCAGCATTTGGAATAGGTGTTTCAAAATTGTGGAAAATTTGGGATCTCTCTCAACCCAAAAAAGTCAAATTTTGTTGTGCAAGAAGGTAAAATACAAGGACACATTATTTCAGGGGATGGGATCAAAATTGACCCTAACAAAGTGGCTGCAATACAAAAAATCAGTATTCTAAGGAGAAAAAAATAGGTACAATCCTTTTAAGGTAGGGTAAATTTTTAAAGAAGGTGTATCCATAACCTTATTGAAATAATAAATCACATCACAAATATGTTGAGGAATGGAAATGAAATAAAATGGAAAAAAGATGCAAAACATTCTTTTGAAGAATTGAAAGAACCTCTAACCAAAGCTCATTTGCTGATCAACCTAGATTTTGCAAAGTATTTTATTATTTTTTATTTTTCCTCAGAGCACATTATAACATGAGTATTAATATATAAAAATGATCAAAACCAGGAGAAATCTATTTCCTTTTTTCAATAGGTATTTAAGATATTCCACTCTTAAATACAATATTATGGAGAAGTACGCATATGCCTTAGTTAAGGATTTGAAATAATTCAGGATGCTTGTTTCACACTCTCATGTCCTTGCATATGTTCCAAATAGTGTTGTGAAATATATGTTGACTCAACATGATCCTGAGGGAAATAGAGGTAAGTGGATTGAAACCTTGTTGGAATATGATGCGGAAAATAAGCCCACAAAACTAATCAAAGGACAAGGTTTTTCTCAAATGATGACTAAATAAAATTTTGAGTTATTGGGAGTAAATTTTATTGTTGATCTCTCACAATATATAGAAGAAGAAGAAGCCCCCCCTCAGATAACCTAGAATCTTTTGGATTCATCTTGGTACAATGAAATCATCTTTGTTTTACAAAATTTGCAGCCCCCTCCTGAATTGTCAAAAACTAAAGCCATATTTTTGAAGCAAAAGGAAATAAAGTTTTGCATGCTTAATGATTCCCTCTATTGGAAATATTTGGGTGGAGTGTTATTGAAATGTCTTACAGAAGTTGAAGCTCAGGAAATCATGAAAGATTTCCATGAAGGTGACTATGGAGGTCATCATTACTGGAAGAAAACAGTTAATAAAATTCTGAGATCATGTTTCTATCGACCTAACATATTTTATGATGTATATAAGAAGGTTTCCACTTGCCATGAGTGTCATGTTTTTGAAGGAAATAGAAAGCTTCTTCTTTTGCCTCTAAAACTGATTTATGTAGAATCCCCTTTCTAACAATGGGGTTTGTATTTCATAAGGGAAGTACATCCTTCATCTTCAGCTCAACACAGATGGATTTTAACAACCACTGATTATTTCACAAAATGGATAGAAGTTGTACCTACCCATCAAGCCACTGATTTAGTCATCATACAATTTCTAGAAAGCAATATACTCTCAAGGTTTGGTTGTCCCAGAAAGATTATTACATATAATTTTGTTGCGTTTAAGTCCAAGAAACTAGTTGAATTATGCACTAATTATGGTATCACACTCAGTCACTCAATAACCTATTAACCACAAGGTAATGGTTTGGATGAATCATCTAATAAGAGTTTGATCAGGATCATCAAAACGTTAGTACATGAAAAAAAGAAATCTTGGCACAAGAAACAGATTTTTTCACTTTGGGAAGACATAGTGAGTACAAAGAAATGTATTGGCACATCTCCATTTAAGATTGTTTATGGTACAAAGGCAAGTTTTCCTACTTCTATTGGATTTCCAGTCATGAATTTGTTGCAAGAATTAGATGCTGAACCAAACCATGTTCAGAGACAAATAAGTCAGTTAGTTCATGTTCATTAAATGAGAGAAGAGGTTCTTAAGAATGTTCAAATATATCAAGACAATATGAAGAAATTTTTTGACAGGAGAACTAAAGTTGATGATTTTTAGATTAATGATTTGGCTCTAAAATGGGATGCAAGAATTGAAGACAAGGGTAAACATTCTAAATTTGAAAATTTCTAGAAAGGGCCATACAAAGATGCAACATATCATGGTAATAATGCATTCCTATTACAGGAGCTTAATGGAAAATACATCAGTGGAGTACTTGTTAATGGGAGGTTTATCAAGCACTATTTTACTTAAAGCATTTCAGTTGTTTTTCACTTCATTGTAAATATCCATTTTCTTTAGTATTTTTTTGTTTTGGGTACTACTCAACAAATTTGAATCTCGAAGAGGCCTTAAGGTATAATGAGTAATTCCAAGTGTGTTTGTACATAAAATATCAAGTCAGTTTGAGTTAGTTTAGTAGAAAATAAAGAACCCAATGGATAATGATACTAGTCTATCTATTCTTTGGCACCTCATAAGGAGGATGCCATCCCCATTGGAGCCTGTGCTAGTATCCTATAAATAGGTTGTTAGGTTTTGAATAAAATTATAGGATAAAGTCATGTCTTGGGTTAAATAAGAATATTGGATGTTTTTTTCTTAAATCATGGGTCATAGGTTTGTTTGTCATGGGTCGGGTTTTCTTTTTCAACCATGTAACTTATGGTTTTTGTGCCAAGATGTGGGATGTCATGTCACTTAATGGTCATAATGTCATTTCAAGACAGTTGGAGTTAGTCTTTTCAAAGTTCTAATGGTTTCATTAAATAAAATATATCAAGGACATATGGCATCATCAAGAAAATCATTTTGCAGTGCAAGTTGATGTACAATGTCCTAATGATGTGTATGGAGGTATGACGAGGTATGATGGTATAATTCATGATTTAATTGAATTTATATTTCAAATTTATCCTCCTTGCAGGTAAATAAAGCATTAATAAATCGTTTCTCTTCATCCACAATTTCAAAATGTCCCGGCCAATTTTGATGTGCAAAGAATCTTCTTTCTTTTCATTGTTACGGAAAGGGCACATAGGATGTTGTTTTCATTGCTGCATAGAAGACACTACTCTCATTTTCTATGCACAATTATATGTTATGTTCATTTTTGTGCACTGCGCGGAGGTTACTATTTTCATTTACTGTGAAACAATTACTATTCTCATTTGTTGTGAAGAGGTTGTTTCTCTCATTTGTTGTGCATAGGACCTAGAGTATCAAAATTTGAGTCTACACAGGGTTGAAACATACCAGCATCATGAAAACTCCAAAATTTAGAAGAAATGATGTAAAGAGTGGTGATTTCGTGAGATTTGAGCCACAGCATTTGAATTTGGTAAACGCAAACCCAACAATCAGAGCATCCTTTGAACATTCGGTTGCATTAGATTTTTTTAAAACCTTCAGGGGTGAAATAAACATGTGGCGAGGTAGTTTACAAATAATTTTGAAGGTGTTAAGGATAAGGTTGGAAATATCCATTTGGAGGATTTTGAAGATAGAATTGTTGTTGTGACGTAAATCTCTGCTCATGGAGAATAGTGGTTCAAATGTTGAACACACTGTGCTACTGAGAGGGGGGGGGGGTGAATCAGTAGTATAGACAATTAATCCTTTTTAACTTTATCAACCTTATATCACCAATATGCAGATATCCATTCATTGACAGTCATGTACTCTATCTTCAGTTAGATTCAGATATTAAGA